>JASTWP010000907.1:70000-101321 GCA_030770255.1 Temnothorax ravouxi
TTAGCCGACACCATAAGCGCGTGTTTTGACATATGCGTGCTCGCCGTATATGAAATAATAAATATTTTATAAACACCTTTTTTTAGATAGAATACATGTGTGTCGTGGCATGTAATTAAAATAAATGTAATAAAAAATCGTACAATAACAAGGTGAGAAAACTTGTATTATAAAAATAATTAAAAAGGTATATAGATGTGTGGATAAATTATACAGTAATAAGATAATAAGAAATTAATATTGGTACTGTAATAAATTGACAAGTGACAAATTACTGTTGTTTTGTAATTTTATTTTTTTTGTAACAACATTAATGAGCAATAATAATTAATCACTGGCCAATGTATTACAATCAGTATTATTTTCTATAAGAGTATTACGTACATAAACAATATAAATGCAATTTGCTGTTAATTGCAGCTTCGACAAATTGGAACAAATTTGTCATTATTGTCAAGCATAGCTTAAAACCTGTGCGAAATGATGCTAGCATGAAAAGGAGGATAGAAGGAGCAAAATGAAGAACAGATAAATGTCAGATAAGTAGCTAAACCCATATCGATGTATATTATTTATGTTTCGAAGGTGCATAAATACAATATTAGTTCTCAAAATTAACGTATTTTGCTCTCTGGGTGTATGTGCGCACTATAATTTTTTATGTTGGATCGATTCTTTCCTTTGATTAATTTTTTTGCTCCAGCTCTGGGATATAATGCTCTCCAAAACTTGTAGAATTAACGATCCAGCCAGCAAGGCAGGACCTTCTAGGAGATACATAGACGCGTATTGAGCCACGTCGATCCCGTCGGAAGCAGTCACTTTCGCAGGACTCAGATTGAAATGAGGTTGAACAGTAAACAAGCTATCAGGTTGCATCCAACGAAGAAGTGTGTGGAACCAGAGATGACCAGAGATCTGTGTGTATGATTTATTTCGGTCTATCACACACCTTTAAACATTTTCATGAATACTCGTTGAAATGTGATGTTATGCTGTTTAAAAGCTGCCAATTAATTTTAACGCGAGTCCGTATAAATACGAATCTTCCATATTGCTCTCAACACAATTAACTTCAGCTAGTTGAAGTTTGGAACGTTCCTGGAACGATTTTTTTAAAATGATTTGTCCCATTTCTCCCTTGGCACAAAGACATTTTGCCACATTTCTGAGTGACAAATACGAAATACATAAGAGACTAAACCGATACACCCTGCGGAATTATTTTTTTTTTAGAAATGGGACAAATCATTTTTAGCGTAGCCAAAATATTTAAAGTGGTCTGGGGGTAGGTTTTTTTAGTATAAGGGTGTCTTCCGCAGGGTGTATCGGTTCGGTCTCTAATGTATTTCGTATTTGTCACTCAGAAATGTCTCTGTGCCAAAAAAGGTATGGGACAAAGCATTTTTAAAAAATTGCTCCAGGAACGTTCTAAACTTCAACTAGTTTTAACTTCTAATATTTATAAATGTGTATATGCGTGCACAAACCTTTGATACTATATGGAATATTAAAATAACCATAGAATGTATTACAATATATATATTTCTTTTTTTCCGACAAGTTCACTCAGTCTATTCAACATTAATAATAAATCAACATTTTCTATATCTCTTTCTATCTCTTGCCAAATGTTTTTCAGTGTGTCCTCTTTTTCTTTTACGTTTTTACGCTCCACTCTCGCCCAGAATTTCGGATGCTTTAAAAAACTGTGTATAGTTGTTTGATGCTCGGTAAGGTACGCTGTAAATAATATTTAATGTTGAGAAGTATATGATTATATTCTGCAACAAAATATTTGCAATAAGGCGTTCACAACGTACATAAAAATTCCACAATTGTCGAATGTTTTTGTAAATTTGCTTTCAATTCTCGGTTGTGTCTTTCTGAAACATTATTTGTTCTATGTGTTTCATTAAATATACAGAATGAATAATTGGGCTTAAAGCCATTGATCCACGTATCCTTGTAATAGGAGAAAAATGGTTGCAACATCTTGCATTCCTCAAAAATAATATTTGCTATTAGGTGGAAGCCTTCTATTATTAATTTTTCTGGTAAATATGCCAAACATATTAATAATTTTGTTGCCGCCCAACCTAATTCTTTTTCTTTGCCTTTCAAAATTCCACGTTTATCAGCATTAGACACTAATGCCTACAATGAGAAACCAGCATGAAAAACATTGGATGCGCATTGTATACACATTAATGTATATGTATATTGTTATTATATTTTTTATTACCTGACCGTAATGGAAAAAGCAGCCAATTACTTTCACGTAAGGAAAAACAACTTTTAATGCTTTGTGTTCGTCTTTCTCGAAATCACATATCGCTGTATCTGGTTCAATGTTTATAATATTTACAACAGTTCTTAAAATGTCTACATAATTTTCAGTTTTTCGTCCTTCGATTATTGCATACACAATTGGACATGTCTGAAATTTGAAAAAAAAATTTATTTTACTTATAGATTTAGATAATATGTAGAATGCCTTTTACAATTTAATACTTTATACATTAATTAAATAATGTACTAATAAATTATTTGTTTTACTTACTCTATCATTGTGTCTCATTACAATAGTCCATAATTGACTGTTGGTATTTTTTAATTGTGGTACTGTCGCAAATGTACCATCAACAAAGATGGTAACTTTTTTCTTATTAACATTCATAAGTTTTTCCGTTAATACTTGATCAATAAAAATAATAGCTTTTGTATTGTTATTTTTTATGACGAATTCTACAACTAAGGAGGCCTCTGCCGCATCTAGCTTAAGTAATTGCTTCCAGTTATCTTTTTGCAAACAACAATGCAAATTATTCAAATCTTGTGGAATGTGTCCAATATCTTTTTTTTTATGTCGTTGAATAGATCTTTCTATGTTTCCAATAGTCGTTCCGTGCAGCAAATGATCGTATCTATGTACATTAGTTACTTGTGTTTATAACAGCATTTACTATCTACTAAGTCTACTTCATCGCTTTTTACTCACTTTGTAAGTATTCTTTTTTTAATCATTCTTGTTGTTTCAAACGATGGGGAAGCTTCAATTTCTTTTTTCAGTTCGCCCAATTCAGGTACAGACTTTTCATGCCGTTCATGTCTCCCACTTGTAATAAATTCATTATTTTTTATTGTCAATCGCGCTGTACATTTTACGTCTTTGTTTTTGCGGAAACTGCATTCGTAATATTTGCGAGAAAATTATTCGTAATTAAATGCAACAAATATAAGAATGCGATCTGAAACTCAACTAGACAACCTTTCTGTCCACTGTACGTACTTCGTATCTCCGTTGGAGCTGTTATAATGGTAATTATATCCCTCGTATAACAGTTTTGGCATTTGAAGCCTTGCTGTATTATATTTTCGTTTTTCCGCCATATTAAACAATACAGCAATAATATATGTTCCCAATAGTCGTTACAAATTCTCGTAATAGTTTATATACAGGCGGGAAAAAATATGCCTGCTGTGTTAAGAATGCTTTTGTTTTTTCCATTGTTGTGTGCAGTCTTTCCCAGGCAACGACTATTGGGAACATATATTATTGCTGAAAATTATGTAGACATTTTAAGAACTGTTGTAAATATTATAAACATTGAACCAGATACAGCGATATGTGATTTCGAGAAAGCCGAACACAAAGCATTAAAAATTGTTTTTCCTCACGTGAAAGTAATTGGCTGCTTTTTTCATTACGGCCAGGTAATAAAAAAAAAGGTAAAAAAGGCGCCAAGTATACGCGTAGTTGTTACCTCGAAAAAAAACCAAATAATAGTATCATTAATTTTAAATTCAAAAATATTAATAAAACCCAAATGGTACGTAATATATCTTTGTACCTCGAAAAAAACCCAAAAGTGGGTGGGTAATATCTTTATTAAAAAAAAATTAAAACCCAAGTAGTACATATATCTTTGTGTGTATTCCCATTTAAGAGTTTTTTTATTCTAACCCAGGTAGCTTTAATTTTTCTTAACATACTATACCTCGAAAAAACCTAAGTAACAAGTGGTAGACGTAATCTTTGTATCTCGAAAAATCTCGAAAAAACCTAAGCAGTAGTATCTTTACCTCGAAAAAACCGAAGTAACAAGTGGTAGACGTAATCTTTGTATCTCGAAAAATCTCGAAAAATCCTAAGCAGTAGTATTTTTATTTCCAAAAAATTATAACTCAAATGATACACCTCACAAAATTACGTTACCTTTTCAAAGATGAGCCGCGCTTCAAGTGATCTATTACAATTACAAAAAAGAAATGATATCTCTTTTTAAATTACAGCGCCAACTACAGAGAGAACATAAATTGAGATAAAAAATGTGTCAATCTCAAGAAATATTTAGTCCGATGCGTTCAATTAAACATTTTAGTTAGCTAACTAAACATTAGTCGAATTACTTAATTCTTGATTAAAAATACGAAATAAATTGTTGAAACAACCAATATTTTGTTAACTAACTAAAATGTTTAGTTGAACATATCAAACTAAATATTTCTTGGGATTAACAATTTTTTTTCAGTGTATTTTTTGAGATACAAAGATTACGGTCTACCACTTGTTACTTAGGTTTTTTTGAGGTAAAGAATTACAGAGATAACAATACAAAATACAAATATTTTATTAAAATATTTAAACCCAACAAGGGAATACAAGGTATTTAAATACAAAGTTTATATATGTATTTTAAAAGATTTAATCGCATCGCAAAGAATTACAGAGGTAACAATACAAAATTAAAATATTTTATTAAAATACATAAATTTTTCTTGTCAAAAAACTTTAAAGAGTATATCTCTTATAAACAGAATGTACAGATTGTAAAGTTAAAGGTGTGTTATATACACAGACTATTATTTTTAATTTCGCCACCACTCTCGTGGTCTTTTATAATTAAAATACAATCATTGATATGTAAATTTTAATAAATAAGAGATAAAATGCAAGTGAATTTGATTTAGAATATTATTACTAATCATGAAAATACATTGCTGGACATTGTTTTTATGTAAAATGTGTATTTATATTTAATAAGTTACTTAATTTATATTATTAACTTTTTGTAAAAATAATATATAAATATTTCTAACACCTGTAGGCCATCGTTCTTGTTTCTTAATCATTTTTTTTCCATCATTAATTTTAGTCCAAGATGTCCCTTCTCTACACATACTTGTATAATCGCCATTCTCAATACACGAACCATCATGAAATATAGCATTCATTACTTTATACTGCTGTTTAGCTATTGATACTTTAGCTGTTGGTATGCCATTTAAATTAAATTTCTGTGGTATTTTTATTACTTTATTATCTTGTAATGAAAACAAAACTAAATGAATAATAAGTATTTCTTTTGTCAACGTTAATTCATTTTTAAACATTATATCATTTCCTGCGCAATGTTCGCATGATTCGTCATGTGATTGACACCAATGTGAAAATGTAGTCTTTGATAAATCATTAAGATCACATTTTTTCTTCAAATTTTTAATAGAAATTGGGACAACTATATTGTTATCAGTAATAATAACTTTTGTATTACCACATGATTTGCACCGACTAGTACAAGTAACTTGATGCTCTACCAGATTTCTTACATAATCGTATTTTGTACAAATAGCAGTAAGAAATTCGACGGCATCTCGTTTAATCAAAGAAAAGTATTCTTCTAAACTTTTCCGTATTGCATCAGTGTTCAAATTTTCCATATAACTTTCATATCGCTATGCTAATTTACTTAAATCATCTTGTTTCTTAATATTAAGCAATTTTTTTCTAATAATACTTAAATGCAACAAGCATTGTAATACTGCATTTGCACACTGCGAATCTTTATCTCTATTTTTAAAAGCACGTATTTCCCAAGCAGTACTTTGTCGAGCTTCTTGATGTGACTCTTGAACGGAAGCAATTGTTTTCGACAATGTCCACGGAACATCTTTTACTTTTCGAAAACGTTGTTTTGAAATAGTAATAATTTCTGCTTGTGGTATAAATTGTCGTTTTAGCCGATTACATTTGGTAATAACTCTGTCACTAACTGTTACAGATGACGGATCTAAATTAATTAAATGCAATCCTCCTCGATCTGTTACTCGGGATAACGCAACATATGGTTGACCATGACAAAATACAGAATTACCTATATCTATAACAGCGTTTGGCTCAACTTCCGAATAGCCCCTACCTCCGAATTTGATGAAACTTGCAGGAGTTGTTGATTATTAGAGGACATGTTTATACCATAAAGGATTTTGTACGGAAACAAATAGGAACGGAGAAATTGGCGTTGTAACAATGCGCCCCGAAACGGCATTGTTCCCGGCCAAAATCCGCCGCATACCACCCGGCCGAACATTCGCCGGGCGCAGAAAGGCACGACGTGCCATTATCAATAATTAAGGAACGCGTGCGAAGAAGTCCGCGCAAGGGACTTACCGCGGCAGCCGAAGCACCAAGCAAGGCCGAGGCCGCCCGAAGATCGCCGAACGCAAGCGCCGCGCCGCGCGCCGTAACCACGGCCGCCCCACCGCTCCGCCGCGACGCTCGCGCCCGTACCCCCGCCACCGATTACGAAGCGTCGCCACGGGTATATAAGCGAGCAACATTTATAAATGTTGCTATTCCACCGTGAGCCAGCACACCGATCATCCGCTGCTCTCGGTTTCCGAATCCCGCTGATAAGTCCTGGGGTAAGAGAGTCTCTGCCTCCGTCAAAGTGTATCTTGACGGCTTATCATCCCGACCGCTCCTCGCCTCGCCGCCACGTCTAAGTCCAGAGGGTCTCTGGACTTGTTGAGAGTCTCAACCGTCCGACAAGGCATCCCATCCGCTGTACCGTCGCGAACCGGGATCGGGAGATCGCCCTGTCCTCGCCGAGAGTCTTGGCCGCACGGTACCGTCGATTCGAATCGCGTTGCCGCCAACGTACCGCGCGTCACACGCGCCGCGAATCCCCGCGAATGAAACCATAGCGCGCGCAAGTCTGTAACATCCGCATCCGTAATACGCGACGTACAATAGCCGCGTACATAATCTCAGCGCGCGCACGAAGAATTGTAATCCCCGCGCACGTAATCTCAACGGGAACAGTCTGTAACAACGACGTGTAAAATAGCACCGAACATTGTGAAATAAATCTGTTACATCGAATCGTTAAATCACGCCTTGTGTCTTCCTCCGCGCCTACTCCGAACCCTGACCAGCCGCGAGCTAGATCCGCGCGTCGGAAGTTAGGTTGTTTTAGCGTCAAAAGTTCAAAATTTGGTAAATGTCTACAATTAGGGCCCTAACGAGAAATCAATTGAAAAAAAGTAAATTCTATGTATTTTTGCTCCTCGAATCCAAAACTGTTGATAAAATTTGGGGGTCGCTTGTATTTTGTAAGATATCGTTAAGAAATGAGAAAAAAGTACATACATAGGTTAGATGACGCGCTTTAAAAGTATTTAACTGTTGAAAGTTTGTTTGAGCATGCACGGAGGGGTGCGGGGGGCGAAGCCCCCCCGCCCAACCCACACCGCTAGGTGCACGGGGGGGGTGCGGAGGGGCGGAGCCCCCCGCCCACACTCGTAGGTTTATTTACACAATGGGGGGGGGTGCGGGAGGCTTTGCCCCTTCACTCAACTTACACCGCCAGATGCCTGGGAGGTGCGGGGGGGCTTTGCCACCCCCACCCACACTTGTAGGTTTACTCACACAATGGGAGGGTGCGGGGGGGCGAAGCTCCCCTCCGCCCAACCCACACCGCCAAGTGCACGGGAGGGTGCGGGGGGTGGACCCCCCTGCCTACACACTCGTAGGTTTACTCACACAATGGGGGAAGGTGCGAGGAGCGGAGCCCCTTTCCCCGCCCACACTTGTAGGTTTACTCACACAATGAAGGGAGTGCGAAACCCCCCCCCGCTTAACCCACACCGCCAGGTGCAGAGGGGGGTGCGGGGGGCGGAGCCTCCCGCCCACACTTGTAGGTTTACTCACACAATGAGAGGGTGCGGGGGGCGAAGCCCCCTCGCCCATATATGTACTTTGATATATTTTGCGGTCCACGGTCTACGGTCCAAGGTCCTAAGTCCAAGGTATTTATTTAATTTCTCCGTTCCTATTTGTTTCCGTACAAAATCCTTTATGGTACGAACATGTCCTCTAATAGTCAACAACTCCTGCAAGTTTCATCAAATTCGGAGGTAGGAGCTATTCGGAAGTCTTACCCAGCGTTTCGCAAGGTTAATCCTTGGCTTTTATGAATGGTGATGCCATAACTCAAAGATAATGGAAATTGTTTTCTAACAACATACGCTTTATCCATATCCATTACTTGAAACTTGACACTTACTCTTTTAATAAAATACTTTAAACCAGACGGTAAAAGAAGTTTTATCTTTTCTACATAATCAGTATCCTGCACAACAGAAATAACTGTAGCAATTGTACCATTTACAAGGCCCAAAGTGACATCAATATTGCGTCTTATCATGACTTTAGCTACAATTTTAATTGTAATTTGTCTCGAAAGTTTAGCTGTTCTAGTATTATCTTCATCATTATCCGTTAATTTTTTTACTACTTTCTTTCGTATATATCTATCACATTCATACGTATCTTCAACAATTAATAATATTTCTTTTGAATCAATACGACTTAACATTGCAGTGTTAAGAACATCGCACATATGACAAGTAGGCAGTAAACAAACAGTATCAGGTGGCAATGTATCAATAAAATTACATAATTCGTATAATCTTGTTTCAATAGACTTGCCTTTAAAAGATATTTTTCTTTCTTCGAGAATCTCAATATCAGATTTTGTCAATAAACCAATACTAACTTTCGAGAGTAATTCACAATAAGATTAATCTCCTTGCTGGCGCATATTGATCGTTAATACGTCATATTTAAAATTTTTTCACAAATTTGTAGACGCTATAGAGCCAATATATTTATCAATTTCTTTCTTTGATAATGGAACAAAAACAAAATTTTCACGTACAAAAGGTAATTGAAGCAGATCTCCAAATAAAAGAATATGCTTTTGACCAAACCAACCATCTTCAGTGGTATTGAATAAAATTAGATACCATTGACACTTTATTAATTATAATAAGAATAACATCTTTCAGATCTGCCCGTAAAACTTTCAAAACGTGATCAGATAATTGTTTATACTTGGGAGTATCACCATGTGTAACGGGTAACTGAAACACTCTGTAAGTGGTCAAACCATCGATATTGAACGCTGCTATACCAGTAGGTGCTGCTACAACGGTATCTTTGTTGAGATTTTGTTTTATCCAGCATTTAATTGTTTTAATTAAGAAACTTTTGCTAGTACCTCCTTCTCCACTAACGTATTTTAGCAACTGTTTATTATCCGGCGATGTTACGGTGTTGATCACATCGTCAAATACTCTTCTTTGATCTGCGTTCAGATTTGAAATCATTTCAGATACATCGATTTTCTGAACTAATTTTTCACCAAGATCCTTAAAATCTTGCATCGCTTCACCAGCCTCAATATTTTGAACACCTATCAAGAGACACGGTAGTGTCTCGCGCCAAGTACACGCGGAGCGAGACCGCACCGTGACTCTTTTACGCGACGCGACGGGTTGCGAGTACCCGAGATGTTGAGATCTCGATAACGAGTGAACGGATCAAGTTTTAAGTAGGCTTGATCGATAGTTGGGGTCAAAATAAGGGGGGTATCTCCTATATAATTTTCCGCTACGTGCCCTACGAGCGGAGATATTGCGACGCAAATCCAAAATGTAAAAAATTTTTTTTAAGATACTACTTCCTAACGCCGATTATAACATACGTGTAACAAACAGATAACAGAGAAATGTCGCTTTCACTTTTTCGCCACTGGCGGCGCTTTCGGGCTCGCCAGATTCGATATCGCGCGCGTATTTTGAACGATCTAGTAGATAAATTATAGGTCGATAGACTTATTGGTCAAAAGGAAGATTTCTATTTAGGTAAATTAGGTAATTATATATATTGAGTCAATTGCTTCATGTATATCTAGAGAGATTTCGTATCTTTACATCGTATTACCACCACTGCCGGAAAAGAAAGTTCTCTACGCTTGGCAGAAAGTGCCGCTAGGAAATTTTTAAGTCGATTCTTATGAATCAAGCTTGAATTCGATGTCTAGGTATCCCAGGTTGCCGATGACGAGGTCCAGATAGTGCGCTTCATAGTTTTCGGTGTCCAGGTGTAATAATACGTTGAATGCGATGTATAGGTGTCCCAGGTTGCCGATGACGAGGTCTACATAGTGCGCTTCGTAGTTTTTGGTGTCTAGATGTATTAATACCTTGAATTCGATGTCCACGTGTCCCAGGTTGCCGATGACAGGATCCAGATAGTGCGTTTCATAGTTTTCAGTGTCCAGGTGTAATCGTACGTTGAATTTGATGTCTAGGTGTCCCAGGTTGCCGATGACGGGATCCAGATAGTGCGTTTTATAGTTTTCGGTGTCCAGGTGTAATCGTACGTTGAATGCGATGTCTAGGTGTCCCAGGTTGCCGATGACGATGTCTAGATAGAGAGCTCCGTAGTTTTCGGTGTCCAGGTGTAATAATACGTTGAATGCGATGTCTAGGTGTTCCAGGTTGCCGATGACGATGTCTAGATAGTGAGCTCCGTAGTTTTTGGTGTCTACGTGTATTAATACATTGAATTCGATTTCTAGGTGTCCCAGGTTGCCGATGACAAGGTTCACATAGTGCGCTTCGTAGTTTTCGGTGTCTACGTGTATTAATACCTTAAATTCGATTTCTAGGTGTCCCAGGTTGCCGATGACGAGGTCCACATAGTGTGCTTCGTAGTTTTCGGTGTCCAGGTGTAATAATACGTTGAATGCGATGTCTAGGTGTCCCAGGTTGCCGATGACGATGTCTAGATAGTGAGCTCCGTAGTTTTCGGTGTCTACGTGTATTAATACCTTAAATTCGATTTCTAGGTGTCCCAGGTTGCCGATGATGAGATCCACATAGTGCGCTTCGTAGTTTTCGGTATCCAGGTGTAATAATACGTTGAATGCAATGTATAGGTGTCCCAGGTTGCCGATGACGATGTCTAGATAATGAGCTCCATAATTTTTGGTGTCTACGTGTATTAATACCTTGAATTCGATGTCCACGTGTCTCAGGTTGCTGATGAGAAGATCCACATAGTGCGTTCCGTGTAGTTTTCGGTGCCTACGTGTATTAATATCTTGAAATTGATGTCTAGGTGTCCCAGGTTGCTGATGACGAGGTCCAGATAGCGCGCTCCGTAGTTTTTGGTGTCTAGGTGTAATAATACCTCGAATTCGATGTTTACCTGTTTCAAGTTGCCGATGACGAAGTCCACATAGTGCGCTTCGTAGTTTTTGGTGTCTAGATGTATTAATAATTTTAAATCCAAATGTAGGACACGTAGATATCGAATTTGAGGTATTAATACACGTAGACACCGAAAACTACGGAGCGCACTATGTGGATCTCGTCATCGGCAACGTGGGACACCTAGACATCGAATTCAACGTATTATTACACCTGGACACCGAAAACTATGGAGCGCACTATTTGTAACCCGTTATCGGCAACCTGGGATACCTAGACATCGAATTCAAGCTTGAATCATAAGAATCGACTTAAAAATTCCCTAGCGGCAGAACTAAAATTATGTCATGACATAATAAAAATTCGTTGAATTAAAATTATGTTTAGACATAACAAAAACTGGACAAATTAAAATTATGTCTAGACATAATAAAAATTGGATAAATTAAAATTATGTTTTAACATAATAAAAATTGGATGAATTAAAATTATGTCTGACATAAAAATAATTCCGCATTTTTATTATGTGTATACACATAATTTTAATTCATACAATTTTTATTATGTGCACACATAATTTGTTTTCGAATGAACGTAAAACGTATTTGTTACAATATCTATCTATTATTGAAAATCGATATGCGCGACAAAAGCTCTTGTATATCATTAATTATGTTATTATTTATTATATATATTTTTATCCATATATTTTCAGTATTATTATTGTTACATTAGAAAAATTATTAGCATTTAGGATACGAATGTTTTTCCGTTAGTTTGTAAGTTTCATGATTAAAAAGATCATGTCGTATTATTAACATGTATTAAAAAGATAGTAGTAGTATTATACCTCGAAATAACACCCTGTACATACTGTTTATAAAAGGCGTAATACTACAAAAAGGCATGATATCTGTACAAAATTACCTTTTTTAAAAAAAAGGTAAAGAAAGGCGCCAAGTACACGCGTAGTAGTGTATATATGTATCGAAAAAACCTAAGCAGTAGTATTTTTATTTCCAAAAAATTATAACTCAAGTGTTACACATCACAAAATTACGTTACCTTATCAAAAATGAGTCGTGCTTCAAGTGCTCTATTACAATTACAAAAAAGAAATAATATCTCTTTTTAAATTACAGCGCCAATTACAGAGAGAAAATACAGTGAGATAAAAAATGTGTCAATCCCAAGAAATATTTAGTCCGATACGTTCAACTAAACATTTTAGTTAACTAAACATTAGTTGAATTAATTAATTCTTGATTAAAAATACGAAATAAATTGTTCAAACAACTAATATCTAGTTGACTAACTAAAATGTTTAATTGAACGTATCGAACTAAATATTTCTTGGGATTATCAATTTTTTTTCTTGGTGTATTTTTCGAGATACAAAGATTACGGTCTACCACTTGTTACTTAGGTTTTTTCGAGGTGAAGAATTACAGAGGTAACAATACAAAATACAAATATTTTATTAAAATATTTAAATCCAACAAGGAAATACAAGGTATTTAAATACAAAGTTTATATATGTATTTTAAAAAATTTAATCGCATTGCAAAGAATTATAGAGGTAACCGGTAACAGTACAAAATTAAAATATTTTATTAAAATACATAAATTTTTCTTGTCAAAAAACTTGGCGCTGCTAGCTAGACCTCAAAATTAGGTCAGCGTGGTGTGTATGTGCGAGCGAGTGATATGGGTGTGAGTAATGTGTGTGTGTGTGTGTGTGTGTGTGTGTGTGTGTGTGTGTGTGTGTGTGTGTGTGTGTGTGTGACGGTGAATAATGCGGCTTATGATTAAGTATACAATAAGTTTAGATTTTAAAGCGATTAAAATTAAATATAGAATAAGTATAGAATATAAGTATAATGTTTACATTTGTAAAAGGTCTCTCCCTCTCTCTCTTTCTCTCTCTCTAGCAGCGCCAAGTTTTTTGACAAGAAAAATTTATGTATTTTAATAAAATATTTTAATTTTGTACTGTTACCGGTTACCTCTATAATTCTTTGCAATGCGATTAAATTTTTTAAAATACATATATAAACTTTGTATTTAAATACCTTGTATTTCCTTGTTGGATTTAAATATTTTAATAAAATATTTGTATTTTGTATTGTTACCTCTGTAATTCTTCACCTCGAAAAAACCTAAGTAACAAGTGGTAGACCGTAATCTTTGTATCTCGAAAAATACACCAAGAAAAAAAATTGATAATCCCAAGAAATATTTAGTTCGATACGTTCAATTAAACATTTTAGTTAGTCAACTAGATATTAGTTGTTTGAACAATTTATTTCGTATTTTTAATCAAGAATTAATTAATTCAACTAATGTTTAGTTAACTAAAATGTTTAGTTGAACGTATCGGACTAAATATTTCTTGGGATTGACACATTTTTTATCTCACTGTATTTTCTCTCTGTAATTGGCGCTGTAATTTAAAAAGAGATATTATTTCTTTTTTGTAATTGTAATAGAGCACTTGAAGCACGACTCATTTTTGATAAGGTAACGTAATTTTGTGATGTGTAACACTTGAGTTATAATTTTTTGGAAATAAAAATACTACTGCTTAGGTTTTTTCGATACATATATACACTACTACGCGTGTACTTGGCGCCTTTCTTTACCTTTTTTTTAAAAAAGGTAATTTTGTACAGTTGGATTATCGGGATCATCTTGAGACTCGTGCTGTTTTTCTAAATCATCTAAACGTTGCTGAACCAATTGCTTCGCAGTTTCAAATGCTTTTTGCAATTCCTCTAATTTTTCACGATAATACAATGCTTTCTCAAGATCTAACTTTCCTTTGTGAAATGATTCTGCATAAGTATCACATCCATTTTTAAGATCTTCCAGTTTCTGCCATGGTTGAAACATAAGCAGCAATGAAAAGAAATAATTTTCCGGCCACGTATTGACATCATATTTATAGTGATTAATAATATAGTTACGCTGTCGTCGTTTCAGATAATAATTATTATCATATTGTAGAATTCAATATTTTTACTTCGTGGTTTGATTTTTGTAATATCATATTGCTGTGCAAATTCATATAAACACAAGGATTCAAGTTCTTCCGGTCTCCGTGGATAATGATCATCTATTATAGATGGACAAAATATGTCTGTGGAATCTTCATCAAGAGCTTCAATTTCCTTACAGGTTTTAACTTTTCTATGTCGCATCATATTAACATCTAACCATCTAATACTCGTATTTCGATTAGTCCCATATAAAGGATTACCTAGCAATGTATCAGCAGCTTCAAGAGCTCCACATTCTCTATTACTCATGGCTCGAAAAGCAATCTTCCAAAGACGGCTCGCCAATGATTCGTCTTTCTTATTTTTACTATCAAAGATAACATCAGATATTTCACTTTTTCCTGGTTTATTTATATACTTAGTAATATACCAAGTAAGCAGCGATGCTTTTTCACCGATAAATTGTATATCCATATTTCCTTCCCATGCAGTAAGAATGATAGGATTATAATCATTTATACAGGTTTCAGTATCTGTTCGAGGAAGGTCATAAAGCCTACTTCTATTTTTTAATCGTTTCCTACCTGCTATCGAACTTATGACATCTCTCATAATCAACATGTCTGTAACCGGACAAGGAAATCCGAAACGACAGACGCGAGTCGTTTTACGTCCTGTTTTTTTTAGAACGAAGACAATAATCGTTATGTTTGTGTAGTTGATACATATTGACTCGCCTGTATAACAATGGTGAAATATTTGGATCTGGCATTTTACAACTTATATGTTGCAAAATAAATTTAGAAACCTCTTCAACAGAAGATTTACCGATAATTGGCGCGTCTTTAATCCAAATTAATAAATAAAAATGTTGTATACCTCTATTTTGGTATTCTCGTCGGCAGAAGTAATGTGTTACTTCTCCGATCGGGTGATCTTTGAAACAAATAAAATCAAGCAGCGCTTTGAATTTGTTATCAAGAAACCTCGACGTCAACACGGGATCTTTAGCAACGAGTACGCTAATGGGCGTCGAATCGTCAGGCCATTCATTTACTTTACGAAGATACGCACCTAAATCTTTCCACATCCATTCACCAGGACTAACTGTAAAGAACCATGTCGCAAATCCGTATTCTTGCGTCATAGCAATTGAATCACTTCTTGGTCTACGCCAGTATTGTTCCGTATTTCTTAAAGTGGAAAATATCGAACTCAAGTCAGATTCTATATCACCTTTCTGCAATGCTTCTAAATATTCTTTAGCCGTATAACGTTCTTGTGAATCTGTTGTATACAATTTATGATAAATACCACGACTTAATTGACGAATATTCGTATCATTTAACAAGAAAAATAAGAATTGTGGACTTAATCTAAATTGTGAATGTTTGGATGTCAAACAACATTTAATAAATTCATGGCTGTGAAGTTTAACCTGTCTAGTTTCGCGTTGTCCATTAACACCAAAAGGAAATAAATCTGGAAAACACAATAGATCTAAAGATTTCTCACGATTGTCCAAGGGCGAATCTTGAACTTTTAACATTTGATATAAGGCAGTAGCACTTTGACATGATTTTTTTTCATATAAAAGATAAATAGTGTATTGCTCGTAATAACTATCTTGACTTTCGTCAAAAATCTGGGTTAACATCGTTTCACGCTGATTATTTGAAGTAGCGTCTACGTTATTATTTTTTGTTTCTTCCATTGGAACTTTTGAACTCAATTCTTGTTTGTCATTTGATAAAATAGCGTCTACGTTATTTTTTGTTTCTTCCATTGGAACTTTTGGACTCAATTCTTGTTCGTTATCCGAAACAGATTCACTATCATTTTCCGTCTCTTGTGCTTCAAATTCATTATTATCCAGTTTCTTTAAACATAATCCATCGTGAGTTTCTGAGAATGTTATATTATTGTAAAAAGGATTGTTACGTTTGAGCCATGTTAAAGCCTTGTGTACCTTTTTACGATCTACGTAATCTTCCCAAACAATTTAGAATTTTGTCGGAACACCTCTAACACGTACGAAGTACATTTCATGATTTTATTAATTGGATCAGTATCGGAACATAATTTGTTCCATGTCTCTTGTAAAGGTAATGGTAAATGAAACGTTCTACCTTTTACTTTTTGTACCATATTTCTATGAGGCAGTTTTTTGTTAATAACAGTTCCCATTTTAACAACAGTTTGAAAAGCTTTAGCTCTTTGTATAAAAATTTTTTCAAACATGTTAAGAGATGATATTTCTTCGGGTGTATCACGTACAAATCGATTATTTAAAACGCAATACGCAGGCATTAATCCGTTATGGAATTTTCCTGCACAATAACAACATATGTATTGTGGGGGTAATGTTATGTTTTTTTAAATGCGCCATTAAATCTCTCCAAATTATCTAATTGCGTTTTAAGCTTATTAATTTCAGAAACACTTCTCTTATAACAAAGTCTCTCACATGATGCACAAACATATTGAGGTGTGTCCATGCAGCGTTTTGTAAAAGCCTTAAATGCGTTGCTGTTGTGTATCGGGAAAGAGACAAGGACTCCAGCACTTCAGTATTTCTACCTCGGTTTATTTCTATTCGCAATACAAAATATACGCTCTGTGCTGTCGGACGGACGAGACGGAAGAGAGAGATTCACCGTGAGGCAACGACTATATATATATATAGATATTCACTAGCGCTCGCGTTCTTGGGCCCTCTACTTCCCGTATAGGCGGAAACAAAAACAATATGGCGCGAACCTATGAACTACATAACACCTCTCCCCTCGTGAAGGAAAACTACTTTCTACCTAAACTTCGTATAGAAATCCGCGAATCTCGCTGGTACTCTTCTGTTTCGATTTGACGGCTCTCTTTGGATTCGCCCTTCCAGAGGTGGTTGCACTACCCTTGGTTCTTGCTCTTGTGCCACTTCTTCGTTTTGCACATTATTGCCCGAGTTCCCTGAGTCATTTAATGGCTCCGATTCTTCTGGATTATCTTCAGCTTCCTCATCAGGTGGTTTCTCACCGTATGGATCTCCACCTGAGTGCCCGTCTTGACTTGTCTTCTCATCATCTCCTGTCTTGCGAATCTGGTCTATGTGCCGCTCCCAGATCCGACCATCATCTAACGCGATCGTATAATGTAACTTTCCGGTACGACGAATGACTTTACCAAAACGCCATTTAACTCTATTCCTGTAGTCTCTACATTGTACTCTCTCTCCCACCTCAAATATTCTACATGTCTTAAACGTATTTGTATTTGTACATTTCTTTGGCTCGTCCGGTAAACATACCGTTAAGTTTGTACGCATTCTTCCTTTAAAAATTCAATCGCATGGAGCTACGCCCGTAATACAATAAGGAGTTACTCGATATTGTACTAAAAAGTCTTGTACCGCATCTTCTAACGTTAGTCCCTTATTTCTAGGATCCGCAAACATCTTTCGCAAAGAGTTTTTCACCGTTTGCACGAACCTTTCTGCCAATCCGTTTGTTGACGGATGATACGGAGCAGTAAATTTTGGTGTAATTCCTTTTGATTTCAAAAATTGTAAAAATTCCGTAGAACGGAAATTGCTACCGTTATCCATTACCATTATTTTTGGATAACCAAAGTTGGTGAAAATTTCTTTGCATTCGTTAATCGTGGTTTTCGCGGTAATATTCTTAACTATCCGAACAAAAGGCCACTTCGAATATGCATCCATAACTACGAAAAAGTAATGGTTCATAAATGGTCCCGCATAGTCCACATGTACACGTTCGAAGGGGACTTCTGCTGGCTCCCATTCATGTACTTCGACCTTCGGTGGGTCGTTACGCACTTCGTTACATGTATTACAATTACTTGCTAATCTCTCAATTGCTTTGTCCACGCCAGGCCACCAGAAAGCATTCCTCGCTAATGCCTTCATCCTCACTACGCCAAAATGGCTTTTATGTAATTCTCGCAGGAAACGCTGTCGTAATTGATTGGGGACTACGACTTTCCCATTACAAAGGAGGACACCTTGTTGAATACTAAAAGCTGCTTGGTTTATATTAAATCGTAATTTTACCGGTATTTCATTTTTTTCATGTAAAGCTTTAAGGATATTACTTAACTGTACATCATTTGCTGTAGCGCGTGCTAATTCCTCCACTGTAATGGCAAGTTTTGTACTGTATCAATTTCATAGACGTCTATTACATCGCGTTCCGCTGTTGTTGACGTCAGTAACGGTAGTCGTGATAGACAATCCGCGTTAGAATGTAATTTCGTATTCTTATACTTAATATCGAACGAAAAACCCTGTAAAAATACCGCTGCAATACCGTAATGCTGCATTCGCATCGCTGTGTACGCAGGCAGCGCTTTGGTCAGAGAAAATATTTGAACTAGGGGCCTGTGATCAGTATACAACGTAAATTTGTTCTCATAGAGATATTGATGAAATTTCTTCACACCAAAAATGATCGCATATGCCTCTTTATCGATTTGCGTGTATCGCTTCTGGGTCTCTGACAGAGACTGGGACGCGTACTGTAATACTCGCTCTGTACAGTCCGGATAGCGGTGTGACAAAACCGCACCTACGCCGTAAGGACTAGCATCCGTAGCCAGAATCAATGGAAGTTTTGTGTCAAAATGTGCAAGCACTGTATCACTTTTAAAATTCTTTTTCGCAGCTTGAAAAGCCTGTTCACAACTACGCGACCATTTAAAACAAACATTTTTCTGTAGTAGTTTATGTAACGGTGCTAATATCGTACTCAAATTTTTAATGAACCGACCGTAATAATTCACCATACCGAAGAATGAGCGTAATTCCATAACATTTTTCGGTCTTGGCATTTGATCAATAGCTTGTATCTTCTCTGTAGTTTTATGTAATCCATTTTTGTTTATCTTATATCCGCAATAATCTATGTTATTTTGGAAAAATTTGCACTTACTTTTATTGATTCTGATATTGGCTTTTGCGAGGCGCTGCAGTACCGTCTCAATTCGCTGCAAATGAACCTTATCATTTAGGCCGGTTATTCTAATGTCATCCAGAAAGACTGATACTCCGGGTATATCCCCTAGAATATCTTCCATCTCGTGCTGCCAGATCGCTGGCACCGAAGCCGTACCGTACATCAATCTTGTGCTTCGATATAATCCCTTGTGCGTACTAAGTGTAAGTAATTCGCGATCTTCGACACGAACCTCAAGCTGCAAATATGCTTGTTTGAGATCTATTTTTGAGAATTTTTCTCCGTCTGCCATTGACGAGAATAATTCGTCTGTCGTTGGCAGTGGATGTTCGTCAACCACTAAGTATGGGTTTATCGTAACCTTGAAATCCCCGCAAATACGAACCGTGTTATCACGTTTAAGAACGGGTACAATAGGCGTAGCCCATCTGGATGCATTTACCTTCTCTAAAATACCGGCTTGAACTAGCGACTGCAGCTCCTCCTCAACCAGTGGTAATAACTTAAAAGGAATTGTACGTGCTTTTAAGAATACCGGTTTAACATTTTCCTTTAGTGTCAGACTAGCTTGTAACCCTTTTATTTTTGTAGAGTGTGGATCTAACCCATTTCGATACTGTTGTAATAATCGCGCAATTGTCTCTTGTGTATTATCGCGTAATTGTACATTGTCTATTGATTCCGTTAGTTGTATTTGTAACTGTCGTATCCACTCACGCCCTAAAAGTGGCTCACGCTCGACATTTGAAACGTACAGGTTAAGTTTAACAATTTTTCCGCGCAACGTAACCGTCACGGGTACGACCCCAACGATTTGAATCGGCGTTTTGCAAAACGTAATTAACTGTAAGGACGTTGGACACGGGCGTCGATTTTGAAATTGTTCCCGCAGCGTTCGGGTACTCACGATTGTAACCGCTGCACCGCTATCGATTTCAAAACGCAGGGGGCGACCGTCCACCGTAAGTGTCGCAAAAAACTTATCTCGGAATTCGATGTGTTCTAGAAGTAGCACTTCCTCGATCTGGTTGGTGGTTGCTCGCTTCGCACTCATGCATACTTTTTGTAAGTGGCCTGGCGTTACCGCAATTGTTACATTTAATATTCCTATCTAAGGTACATTTATTCGCTAAATGTTTGCCACCACACCTGAAACAAGATACATTAGACATGGTATTGACACGAGATTTATTGTTATTGGATTGAACTGCCTTATTTTCTGCCTTCGCCGATTTTGTAAAGGGTTTTCGCTTGGGCTGAGATTTCTTCTCTGGCTTTTTGTCCTTGGCCCCCATGTAGTTGACCGCCGGCGCCGTCGATCCTGATTGCAGTTGTTGAGCATCCTTCTCAGATAACTCCATGGCTGTAGCCACCTGCACAGCCTTGTCGAACGTCAGGTCTTTTATCTCCAGCAGCCGGGACTGGGCTCGATGACTCGCCAGCCCGAACACGAATTGGTTGCGTAGGGCCGTTTTCAAATATGGCCCGAAATTGCAATGGACACTCAACTTGTGTAGCGCGGCAACAAAGTCTTTGATGCTCTCTCCGTCACTTTGCTTCCGTTGATAAAAACGGAAATTTTCGGCAATTTTCAGGGGTACTGGTGCATAGAACTCCGTGAGGTTATCGACCAACGTATTGAAGGGAACTGTATATGGATCTGTCGGTGCCAGTTTATTGCATATAACGTCGAAAGCTGTAGATCCAATGAAATGTAGCAAGTACATAACCTTCTGCTCGTCCGACACTTTGAAAATTTTCGCCGCAGCCGTGAATCTTTGTAACCACCGGTTCCAATCCGTGGTTGCTGGATCGAACGTATCGATGCTGAAGCTACCGTGTAACACGACCTCCGCCATTTTGTACTTTTGCACTGGATTCTAGATTGTTCCACGTACCGATTTCTGGATTGTTCCACGTACCGACTTCTGTAACGTGCATCGTACTAATGTATTGTAAACGCGTAATTCACTCTGTAGAGCTATGTACCGTCCCGTCTGATATCTTTCCCTTTTGTAGTAAGATCGCCATTAGCTCACGTTACACAGGCACTTATGGCGCACACACAAGTATTACTTTTCCTCGTGCAGTCACCGTTACCCGTTAAGCGGCGATCCCATCCTCGTCGCCAGTTCTCTGTTGTGTATCGGGAAAGAGACAAGGACTCCAGCACTTCAGTATTTCTACCTCGGTTTATTTCTACTCGCAATACAAAATATACGCTCTGTGCTGTTGGACGGACGAGACGGAAGAGAGAGATTCACCGTGAGGCAACGACTATATATATATAGATATTCGCTAGCGCTCGCGTTCTTGGGCCCTCTACTTCCCGTATAGGCGGAAACGAAAACAATATGGCGCGAACCTATGAACTACATAACAGTTGCTATAGCGAGAAATGATATCATCATCACTCAAAATAGTACAACTCTGCTGATGTTTGTACATATTTGCTTTTTCTTGTTCCAAAGTTATAATTTCATTTAATGTGTCTAAATCAGCGGAAGTTAAAGCCTTCTGCAGATTTAACATTTTCCGATAGAAACTTGTTATTTGATACATTAAACGTTTAATATGTCTTACCTTTGAAAAATGAGGTGATAATATTTGAACACAAAGAAACATCGCTTTGCAAAGTTTCGTATCAATGTAACAAGCATGTATGTGACCCTTTTTATTTGAATTTTTTATCGTACATGTATGAATCTTTTCTAACAATTGTGGTATTTTCTTTAAAGTACATATACTTATCGTTTGAAGAAATTTTTCATAACGATCGATTAAAAACGGATCATTAATTGTACACAAGGTATTACATTCCCATGATTTTTTTGCTTGTGCCTGCTGCAAAGGTAATACATTCATAGTTTGACCTTTTACATTCATTACCAAAGGTTGTGACGAAGTAATGTTACAATATGTATCGATAAAATAATTTTCAGACGAAGCTGTATGTCGCGATATGCCACATAATGCACGTATTTTATCGTCAATTGTAGAGCATTCTTCGGCAAGAGTCAAACACGCTTCTGATTTATTTTTAACTGAAGCTAATATTTTATAGATATTGCGGACAAAACTGCCTCGAATATGCGTACACCAACGTACGATTCTTTCGGCTTCTAATCGTCTTTCAATATGATTTCTAATATCTTTTTACCAATATTTTGGCAATATTGCGATTTTTGTTTGCAAGTACGCATTTAGATCTCTTTCTCTCATAATATTGCTTATTATAAAGCCATTTACGATCAGAATATTTTTTTTGTCTATCTCGATCTTGCTGAGAATGTAGAAGATAATATATGCTTTTTCTATCTCGTTCTTGCTGAGAATGTATAAGATAATATTTTCTTTGTCTATCTCGTCCTTGACTTCGTTTTTTAGCACAATCATTTTCTGAATCTTGTTCCTCTCGACAACGTTTCTTAGCGCAATAAATTTTAATATTAACGTTGTTTTCAATTGTTTTCTGAATTCTGATATCGACGCCGTTTTTTAGCACGATCATTTTCTGACGAGTCTTGTTCCTCTCGACAACGTTTCTCAGCGCAATTATTTCCAGTATTACTAATGTTTTCACAGGAATCTTTCTGAGATAAATGTCTATTTATACGTAGAGCAGTCGCTTTAGCTTCTCTATCTCTTATTATTGCTAATGGAAGCACTGTCTGAGCATCACTTTGTGGATCTTGAGGAAAATGTTCAATTGTATTCGATTCGAAAATTTTCAACAAATGTGAATGCATTACTCTATGATCATATCTAACTTCATCAGGTTTAATATTAAACAATAATGAAATCGCAAAAGCTATAGCAAAAACTCCGCAATCGTTACAGTTTGGTTGATATTGTACAGTAGGAATTTCGACAGGATTATTCTCAAAATCGTATGTTGGAAATAATTCTCTCAAGAATATCTCGTGATGTTCGTGCAATTCTTGTTTATTTTGTGAATCATAGATATATATTTTTGTTGTATCGTAATAACTACATACCCAATGTGCATTTCTATCTGTAAGCTTTGGATTTGTACAATTTAATGGAGCTGACGAACTGTGCAATATTTGTATATGTTTTCTATCTTTTGGTATAGGTTGAATAAATTGAGGCAATTAGATTCGCCATGTTCCAACAGGTTCATAATCTGAACAACTTCGCAAAAGTGTATAGAAATGATCCATATAATCGTCATTAATCCATCGGCCTCGAATAATTATATTTTTTTCTTTAGGCTTTAAAATTACTTTTTTTCTAAATTTTGTTTGGATCGCTGTCGTTTTATAATAGCCCGATTATTTAAATCCTGTTGCTCTGCACGAGATTCTGTAGCATAATTACTTTTATAATGTGTCTTTGCACTTTTAGCAATTGCTTCAGTTTCTGTCGCTTTTATTATCGCTAATGAAAATACTCTTTGAGCAATAGAACATTGTGAATCTTGAGCACGATTATTTGGTAAATTCTGCTTGCATTGTTGCTGCTTTGTAACGCAATTTTCTAAATCCTGTTTTTTCTGCCTGACATTCTTTAGCGCAATTACTTTTAAAATGTCTTTTCATACGTTGAGCAGTCGCTTTAGCCTCTCTATCTCTTATCACTGCTAATGGAAGTACCTTTTGAGGATTAGCACTTTGCAAATCCTGAGGAAAATGTTCAATAAACATTATTTTCCAAAAATTTGTATTAAATGTGAACGCATAAACTTATGTTCATACTTTACTTTGTCAGGTTTAATATTGAATAACAATGAAGTAGCAAAAGCTATAGCAAACACACCACAATCGCTACTGTTCGGTTGACGTTGCACAGTAGGAAATTTGATGGGATGTTTTTTAAAGTCATGTGCGGGAAATAATTTTTCCAAGAATCGCTCATGATCTTTACATGTTTTATTATGTGAGGAATCATATACAAATATATTTTTTTGTATCATAATAACAACACATCCAATGTGACGAACTACACAATATTTGAATGTTTTTTATCTTGTGATACAGGTTGAATCATATCAGACAATTGTATTCCGACAGGTCTATACAACTTTGTAAAGTCTATTGAAATAATCCAAATGTACGTCCGTAAGCCATTCGCCTTGGGTAATTATATCTTTGTCCGCAGGCATTAAAATAATATTTTGAGTTTTTAGAGACATTGTATAAAATAGGCGCACAACAGATTTCTTAAAAACGCTAAGCAATTTATTGTATAGGCGCAAAACAGCCGATTTTTACAGAACCAACCGATGTTTGTAGGCGCAGAGCAGCCGATTTTTAAAGGCGCAGAGCAGCCGACTTTTAAAGGCGCAAAGCAGCCAATTTTTAAAGGCGCAAAACAGCCGAAGTTTAAAGGCGCAAAACAGCCGATTTTTAAAGGCGCTGAGCAGCCGATTTTTAAAAGGCGCAAAGCAGCCGATTTTTAAAGGCGCAAAAGCAGCCGATTTTTAAAGGCGCTGAGCAACCGATTTTTAAAAGGCGCAAAGCAGCCGATTTTTAAAGGCGCAAAGCAGCCAATTTTTAAAGGCGCAGAGCAGCCGATGTCAGTATGCGCAGAGCAGCCAATTTTTTATCAGCGCAAAGCAGCCGACTTTTACCAGCGCAAAGCAGCCAATTTTTAAAGGCGCAGAGCAGCCGATGTCAGTAGGCGCAGAGCAGCCAAATTTTATCAGCGCAAAGCAGCCGATTTTTAAAGGCGCAAAGCAGCCGATGTTTGTAGGCGCAGAGCAGCCGATTTTTATCAGCGCAAAGCGCCGACTTTTAAAGGCGCAAAGCAGCTAAAAAGAATTAAAAGGGGAAAAAAGAAGGGAAAGAAAGAGAGAGAGAGAGAGAGAGAGGGAGAGAGAGAAAGACTTACCTCTGTAAAAAATAAAAAGGCAATCTAAAACAAATAGAAATAGTATAACCTTAATAAACTCCTTACATCATTTTAAATAAAAATTTGATTGATTTTAATACTAGTATAATAATAATAACCTTGAGGTGGTACATTTCAATAAGATGTTTTCAAAACACTATAATAAAGCTCTTTTTTCGTTAAAAATTTCTTAATTTTGTTAGATTATTTTAATTCCTAATATTTTAAATTTTGTCATAATATTTTTATATAAAATACAAAATATCTCGTAAAGTATTCGTTTTTTAATAACTTTACTTTGATATTTTTATACGTAGAACAATCAATGTAAGAAATTAGCCAGATAGACATTTGAATTAAAATTCTGTCTTACAAGACTTTCTGTCGGGCTTTCTGTGAATCGCGCATTAGATGTTGAGAAGCTCAACATTCGATAGGACTGAAGCCAAAAAAAGAGGCGACCCCTCTCCTTAAAGTAGATCCACCTGGTGAATCGTGTCGTTCTCAGATAAAGATAAAGATACATCACGCTCAGGATTTTTACGCAATATATTACGCATATTGACGACCACGCAGTGTTATTTGCATGTCTGCAATACATGTATATATATTATTTTTTATTTGAAATTGCCGAGGGCCTTCGGATATTGAAAATTTGACAGGTGCGAGATGCATGCAGTACAGAATGCCTTACGTATTATAATATTTTGCTAGTCACGCATGTAGCGCATGAAACGCCACTATTCGCTTTTATACGTACTACAACCGCGCTCGTTGCTTGTTGCTCTGTAAATTTTCCGACATGCCTAGATTGCCGAAAACCACGAAGACAGCCTTTTTCGTTGGGAGGATACCGAAAGGCTTCGTGAAAGATAAACCATGGTCTTTTATTTGTTGGAAACATCTTATTTCAGAACAGTTAGAGCTGTTCCATTTTCTAATTAATTATACATTGCTCTTCGCTCTTTTTATATCGATACAACTTGCCTATGCGTATCCTTTCAAATCTTATGCTAATTTAAAAACTATACATTTGTATCTTATAACATTTTTTACGCTCAAGTAGTTCGCGCAAGAGAAATGTGTTGCTGTAAGATGCAAGGCATTTCTCAGTAGTACATATTTGTTAACTGATGTGTGTTGCAATTGTTTTCTATTAGTTTTGTTTTAATTGATAAATATAGATCAATAATGGAAGTACGTCAGAATACTGGAAATCAACAAAATTATATGAGTTTCATATAAACAAGTTTCATATAAATGAGTTTCTATAAGAACGACTTTTGACTAATTACTTTCATAACAGACAAACTGCATATTTTATAATTACGTTAAGTCATACTGATTATTAACTAATATCGCATAAAATGTCCTCTTAGTTTTTTTCTTCCTATGTAAGCGTATTTGGATTAAAGATTCAGAATTCGGACGTACATTCCGTATTGTTAATGGTTTATAAAAGGCATGTGACACCTATTATCAGTAAAAGAAATACTGTCCGCGCTCCGTAGCATCCATTATCCTGGCAAGTGAGCGAGGACGGTCAGAAGATTATCGGCCACATGGTTTTGCGAAAATCGGCCGGCTCCGGAAGCTGTAGTAGTATACTCGGACTAAAAGTTGTCGGTGGCAAACTATTGGAAGATGGTTCCATGGGCGCTTTGATCGAGAAGGTGAAAAAGGGTAGCACGGCGGACATAGAAGGTCAACTTAGACCTGGTAAGGAGATTACAAAGTTTGGATCAAGCAATTCGCAAAATGTTCAAATCGTCCAAGTCGCGAGCACCTAATTACGACGCGTTTATTACAAGCAAAATGTAAAACATGAAATTTACGTAATGAACGTCATGATAAACGTTACACTTTACATTACAAAACATTCTTGCCGCTATGCTCCAGAGAAATCGTAATCGGAAATTAATCATTGGTTTTGAATCAATCAATATATTTGGGTTGTTGCAAATAAAATGTCGGTTTTTTAAATTTTTTATTGAAACGTCTATATCACAAAATATATATTTTCTTCATCAAAATAGTCTCCTTCTACTCCAATGCACTTCTTCCAACGCGATACAAGTCCTTCAATGCCTTTCTGATAGAAATCTGGAGAACGAGAGGCAATGAATTCTCCGAAAACAGTTTTTTACATCATCATCATCTTTTTCAAATAATTTTTCTTTCAAAAAAGTCGTCTAGATGCTTGAAAAAATGATAATCTGTGAGTAACAGGTCAGGAGAATAAGGAGGATGCGGGAGAACTTTATACTTCAATTTTGTTAATTTTTTTACAGTCTGTTTTGCACTATGTGGCCGAGCATTGTCGTGAAGCAACACATCGTTTCTATTAAGCATTCTCTTTAGTTTCCTGATCTGTTACTCACAGACTATTATTTTTTGAAGAAAAAATTGTTTGAAAGAGACGGCGATGTAAAAACTGCTTTCGGAGAACTCATTGGCTCTCGTTCTCTAGATTTCTATCAGAAAGACATTGAAGGACTTGTGTCTCGTTTAGAAAAAGTACATTAAAGTAGATGAAGATTACTTTGATTAAAAAAGTATGTATTAAATTTGTAATATAAGCGTTTCAAATAAAAAATTGTCATTTTATTTGCAACAATCTAATATTGATCGTTACCACATTGACTTAATTAATAAAATTACAAGAAAACTTATAAAGGTTTATTATTTATTTATTGAGAATTGGGAAAGATAAATTATATGCCGTCAATTATATATTTGACCGCGACATATATATGTGGCGGTCAGCATTCTTAATCGTGTATATTAATGAAAGATCTGTGCCTCGATCGTTTCACGAACATTTCGTCGTAGTAATCCGTGCTTTCAGCTTTGACGCCTTGAAAGCGCACGGCTTGTCGACAATGCTCGCAACAATTGCGAGCAAGCCGTTCCCGCTCCCACGACCGTGCATAAGAAACCGAATCGGACGACGCTCGACGATCTCCTGCGGCTGTTTCAGGTGACGAGGTAATCGCGTGGAATGGGAGGTCCCTTCAAGGCAAGAGCTTCCGGGAGGTTTACGACATCATCGCCGAGTCGAGGCTGGAGCCGCAGATTGAGCTCGTAGTTGAAAGAAAGATGTCGTCGATAACAACGGGGATGGCGCCTGCAGGACCGGGCCCATCGACACCCATGGCATCTAGAAGAATCGCTGCTCAGAGCCAATGGAGACAGAAACACGAGACCATCTCTGGGCCTCCGACGCCTCACCACAAAGGTGACTATGCACACAGCACGTTCCGTTTCCAGCCGTCTTCCGACTTGATTTCGCTTCTGTGTATCACAAATGTCCGTGATCTAGATTATTTTATCGCCGACTCGTTCCGTTTAAACTCGGAATATACATATCTTTTTTTTTACAACTCTGAATATACTTACCATCGATTTGATACAATATGGTAGTCGTGCATGGGCTTATAGTGCCGTTATTTTTACAACTAATAAATATCATGGACGCTACATGAAATAAATCTTATGTATATATGAATGGTGATTATACAATTAAAAGGGATGAGATAGATCATTATAGGTAGATCGGCTTTTATTCTTCTCAAGGATGTCAGTTTGGATGTAGTACCAAAGAGTTAGAAAAGAGTGTGTTAGAAAGATGCGTTGTTTTAAGCTGAATGCGATTATTATAGAGAATCAGAAGTATTTCATCTGAAACGCATTTACATCTTTTTATTTGGGTGAAGAAAAAGTTAACATAGTTTATTTTATTTAATCCGTAAAGCTTTTGTGACACCGTTTTAGGTGAAATTTATAGGGAAGATAAGAAAAGTCACAAAGTTTCAAGCATAACACGATACTAAAAAAAAGTAGCACGCATAGTAATATCTATGATATATTTCAATAATTTTGAAAGACGAAAGAGTTGAAATTTACTATTCCGACTGATGAAATATTTATCGATATATATCAATTAAATCCCATTAAACGTAAAACGACGTATTGCGCTTCTCTAACACTATTCTACTATTTTACCAACACCCGCATAAGTATACGTATTAAACACATCAGAAGCAACGCTATTGCCATCGATTACATGGTTTTTTTTTCGCATTTCAGGTCTTAAGAAATGTTTACTATGGGGTAGGCCTTTCAGATAACTTTCTTTAAACCATTTTTGATTGATCAGTGTTTCTTGCCTGTATATCATTAGCCCTTTAATTTCCGTTATCGACGACCGTTTCGTCGAGAGATTTCTCTTTAATCTCAAATCTCAACAAACGGGACTCCAGAGTCGTGATTTCGATGCTACGACAAGACGTATGGCGAAGCAACGAAAATTGATTTACTATTTATTCTGTTTTGAGTATTACCGTCGATGTTTCGTAGATGTAGATTGTAGTGCTAATGCACCCCTCCTCCTCCCACTGCTAAAAGAGCACATAGGTATATAGTCTTATGGGAGCAACAACTATATTATATGTATATACACAAGATACAAAGATGCCAATATATATATCCCGCATATATTGTGCTTCCTCTCTACTTAATACAAATCACGAGTATCTCGTGTAATCCTTATGGATAAGTGTAATTTACTGTATTCGCTACTGTCTATTATCTCTACTATATATCGATCTAACATTATTATCATAATTCCCCTCATTCCTTTCGTGGCTCGTTGTCACGGATTTCCGTGATTGTGAGAACCCGTGCATGCGGACTTCACTTCTTCGAAAAGACGTGGGTGTTTCCAGAACTGTTCAGAAATAGTTTATCGATTTTGCAACATCCCCGGGGGTTCGATGACGCTCTGAGATAGAACTTGGTTTTTCGCATCTATAATTTCGCACACTCAGGTATCCGATCGACGCAGAGATCTCTCGAATCGTCTAACAGACATTCCGATCTTTCAAACGCTACTTTGAACATCTTGAAGATACATTTTCAATCTTCCTGTCGTTTGAGTATTTATTTAATATATATCGTATATACAAACACGAATGTTAACATATTCACTGCCAACAATGCGAGCGGCGCGTCATCGGCTGACGAATGGCAATGAATGTGTTAACGGTAATGAAAGCATGAAAGATTGTCCATTCATTGGATCACCCAAATTTCTTCTTCTTCTTCTTCTTCATTTACTTACCGTCGTCTTTTACTTCTATTCGTTATTTTCCTCGTGACGAAACTCGCGTACCTACACTTCTCGTTAATCGCTGCAAGATCGCAGATACGAAAAACAAGTTGTATCCTAGTCGAAAGCTGCACGATCACTTGCAGAATTGTACGACGCGAGGCGTGAGAAACCCTCGGTTTTAGTGACGTCGCCGGGCTCGCCGGACCTGCACGCTCAAGGAACGCGGTCGACACTCCCGATATCCGACCGAATGCGAACGTGGGCGGTAGTATCCAGGTGAAGCTGGGCTTCGATCCCGTGGGACTTCAGCTGATCGTCACGATAATTTGCGCCGCGGGACTTACGCCAAAGAGCAACGGCCAACCTAGAAACCCTTACGCCAAAGTTTTTCTGCTTCCTGACAAAAGGTGAGTGAATTACCGTATTTGACAATATTTTTGATGACAATACTTGTGATCAATTGAAAATTTCGGAGAAATATGCGTGAACCTGTAAATGCTTCAATATTTATTTTAATGTAACTCGAATATCATAAATTAAATACGTTTGAAATATATTCCTTGACGTATGTTAATATTACAGTTTTGTTTTATAATCCTTTAACGGTGACTATTCGGTCTGCGGCTCATTTTGTTCTTAATTATCGGCTAATCTTTTGAGTGCTTTGAAATTTGTATATCTTTTTAAATGTCATTATAGCGAAAAAATCGAAACGACGTACGAAGACTGTGGCGAACACGAACGACCCTAGATGGAATCAGATTTTCGTTTATAATGGAGTCAGGACGTTCGGAGCTGAGGAAGAGGGCACTGGAGATTACGGTCTGGGACTACGCTAGGTACGAGGCGAACGATTTCCTCGGCGAGGCTGTCCTGGAATTGGCAGTATGTCTCCTGGACGAGGAACCAGAATGGCATTCTCTGACCGCTCACGGAGAACACCGGCACGTCAGGTATGAATCGCACTCGCGGATGCTAGTAGTTCCAATGCTAAAAGCGATCAAATAAATACCTCGCATCGATACGAATCCCTTGCGGAATGT
>JASTWP010000908.1:0-101268 GCA_030770255.1 Temnothorax ravouxi
GCAATAAGTGTTCGCTTTTCAAAAGAAACGCACTTACCTTCATTTACACATCGAAGTGTTCTTAATCGGGCATTATCAAGTCGCAGCTTTTTATTCTCCTCCTCCAAAATAAGTACTTTGTAGTTTAACTGTTGTTTTGACAACTTGTGAAACTGGTACTTATTATCGCTGTCTTCATCACTATCAATAATTTCAGCCTGTAATGTAATAACAGAACTGTTGTCATAAAATGTGATAAATATTCTAATTAATGATTAAAATTTTATATTAAATTATGGAGTGTATATTACATATTGCCTACAATTTGTCTTTCAAGAAGTGATCAACAACGCCAGAAACAGGCGTTCAAAAAGAAGAAACAAAAAAAAGAATACAAGACGCTTTTTATAATAAACTTGGACTGAGAGTGGACATCGTTAAACAAGGTTCCGGATCATCTAACGACGGAAATACTTCTCGACGATTTTTTGCTGATCCAAAAATCACAGCAGAAATAACTGGAGTTGACGAGGAATTGATCAGAAAATTTTCCACAATATTACAAACGATTAATTGTGGTGAAAAAATAAATTCAGAAAAATTCGGTTCTTATGTGTACAAGGCAGCAGAAATATTTATTGAAAAATATTCTTGATACTTTATGCCAATTACCGTTAATAAAATTCTTCTTCACGGTAAGGAAATTATAGAAATTATGCAGCGTTACCTGTTGGGACATTATCGGAAGAAGCTCAAGAGGCAAGAAATAAGGACTATAAACGATATTTATACTTAATCATAGTAGAAAATGTAGCCGTCTGTCTTACAAATGAAGATATTATGCATATATGATGCTCGTGTCATCCGATCCGTTAATAACTAGTTTAAGAAGTAAACCACATAAAAAAAGTTTAGACTTTAAGCGATGAAACGCAAGAATTACTTTGCTCTTATACGTAAAATTAAATGTAAATTGAATTTTTATTTAATTTCAATCAAATACTTGTTCCTATCATTAATTTTTAATAAATATACACTTTTGCAATTTTTATAAGTCAACGTTGAAAGGTTCTATGATCATTCATTGCATATTTTACAAGTAACATAATTTTTTCCGCGATTCGCGCAAACGGCTCCACTGTGCGCCGGGCCCGGGCCGGCCGAGCGCGGCCGCCGCGGCCGCAGCATATCCCCTCCTAACTGGCTAGTTCGGACACGAACCGATAGCACGGACGCAAACCATGTGCGGTTACCGAGCGAAACGACGTAGTTTATGCGCACTTTCTCAGGTGGCGCGTCGGAAGATGCGACACACAAAAATTGACGAAAAATGCCGGGATGGCCTCTCTCAGGTTTCTCTCTGGTAGTGCAATGATTTGTCAGTAGAAAATCGGTGGCGCCACCGGTACAGTTACTGGCGCAGTCGGACCTTAGGCTCGATTCGCGCCCATGTGATATTTAGGAGAGTAACTCTATGGGATTACTCCCTATTTTTCTTTCCGTGTGAGTGCATTTTGTTTTACGCAACTCATATCTTCAGAAGTGATACGTTCCAAGTCATTTAATAAATTAAATTCCTCTGGATTAGGTTCATAATTACTTGAATATAATACTGAAAAAGTCAAAAGCATTGATAGTTGATGTATAACATATGTATCCCAAGTAGAATAGATGAGGAATGATAAAGGATCGATTTTTCGGTTGGTAAGATACCCAAATAACAATTAATGTTTGTAATTTTGCTGACAAGTTGTTATCACGTAAACAATTAAATTGAAGCGTAAATGAAACAAGGTGATTCCTCAATACATGTGCAACATGCGAGCAAATTTTGTTATCAAAAGCATTGATAGCAAATCTGGAGCAAAAACTTTACAAAAATTTGTTTAGTTATTGTTTGATGATAATTCTTTAAGAATACTTGTTTACTTATTGCCAGTTTTAATTTATATACAATTAATTTTTAAAAAAATGCTGCAAAGAGCATCTCCATTTACATTTATGTGACTTATATTTGTCTCATGACATGCTCTGTTATCTGGGTAACTAATAGTTAAATCATATGTCTTCCTTTTTCCTTCAAATTAAATAAGGCTAAACATAGCTACATAGGAATAAATAAGTATTAAGGTTGTTTGGAAGGAATGAGTGAGTTAAGTTTTATTTGTAAACCAAGTCCATTTCTTGGCACAAGATGAAGTTAAAGATTAAAGAGAAAGATTGATGAAGAAAATAATAAAAATTAATTGATTGATTGATTGATTTACAAGGATAAACATATTGTGACGTTATTTTTCAAATTATATTGGCTAATCGTTGTCGCAATAAACGCTTTTCTTTTCTGTTAATCAATATTGGCGGAATAAACTTCTACCAGTTTTTGATAAACATATGATTTAATTAAATGTCTGTAAACAACAATGATAACTAAAAATGATAAAAATGTTTCAATTTTTCTTTATACCTTCTCCACTTTCTCCTCTTATATTTATCAAATTTTTTGTTAATGGCGGGATATTTTCAAGAATATTTTCATCAGTTAATTGATCAAGTGAATTCATGGGATCTGGACTGTGCACATGTGCCATAGTAATTAAAGAGTTACAAGTATTATCTCCTTCGATATTTTTACCCACTGAAAGAACGAGAACGTGTTCCGAATGTTTTCCCAAAATGTACCATTTTAGGCGGTGTTCCCTGGTAAAAATTCCGGACAGATACGGACAGAAACGGATAGAAATTCTATCTGTATCTAACTGTAAGCTGTCTGTTCTGTCTGCAGTAAATATTTGCGGATACCAATCCCATCTGTTTCTAACCGTACAACTGTTGTAACATAGAAAAATGTGATGAGATCTTATCCGCTTCTTTCCGCATCCTATCCGAGGCAACATTTTCAACTGTAAGTGTCTGCAATTACGTGTTACAACTCTAACTGTTTCTGTCCGCATCCTATCAGAGGCAAATCTTAACTGCGTCTACCTGCAATTACGTGTTACAATTCTAACTGTTTCTGCCCGCATCCTATCCGAGGAAAATCTTAACTGCTTCTACCTGCAATTACGTGTTACAATTCTAACTGATTTTGTCCGCATACTGTCCGAGGGAAATCTTAACTGCGTCTGTCTGCAATTTCGTGTTACAACTTTAACTGTTTCTGTCCGCATCTTATCAGAGGCAAATCTTAACTGCGTCTACCTGCAATTACGTGTTACAATTCTAACTGTTTCTGTCCGCATACTGTCCGAGGGAAATCTTAACTGCGTCTGTCTGCAATTTCGTGTTACAACTCTAACTGTTTCTGTCCGCATCCTATCAGAGGCAAATCTTAACTGCGTCTACCTGCAATTACGTGTTACAATTCTAACTGTTTCTGCCCGCATCCTATCCGAGGAAAATCTTAACTGCTTCTACCTGCAATTACGTGTTACAATTCTAACTGATTTTGTCCGCATACTGTCTGAGGGAAATCTTAACTGCGTTTGTCTGCAACTACGAATCCTGTCTGTTTTTATCTGCATTCTGTACGCATCAGATGCTGACGGTATCTATTTGTAATTGCGGATACCGTATCCATCTGCATCTGTACGCAATGTCGACCTATAGAAATTTGTCTGCAACTATGGATACGATTCCTGCCTGTTTCAGATAGGAGTTGAATTTTTTCTTCAACGTTGCTGTTAGAGCGAACAGGATTTCGTTAGATATTACCAGCAAATATATAACAGCAACGTTGAAGAAATAGATTCAACTCCTATCTGAAACAAACAGGAATCGTATCCATATAGTTACAGACAGATTCCTATAAGTTGGCATTGCATACAGATGCAGATGGATGCGGTATCCGCAATTACGGATAGATACAGTAAGCATCTGATGCGTACAGAATGCGGACAGAAACATACAGGATTCGTATCCGTAGTTGCAGACAAATTCCTATAGGTCGACATTGCGTACAGATGCAGATGGATGCGGTATCCGTAATTACGGATAGATACCGTCAGCATCTGATGCGTACAGAATGCGGACAGAAACATACAGGACTCGTATCCGTAGTTGCAGACAAATTCCTATAGGTCGACATTGCGTACAGATGCAGATGGATGCGGTATCTGTAATTACGGATAGATACCGTCAGCATCTGATGCGTACAGAATGCGGACAGAAACATACAGGACTCGTATCCGTAGTTGCAGACAAATTCCTATAGGTCGACATTGCGTACAGATGCAGATGGACGACGATTCGCGACCACGCCGCTAGGCGGCGCATGATGAAAAGCGTTTCTCACATTTAAAATACAACCAGCCATAATATATAAGCAGGCGTTCTGTCAGGCGACAACCAGAAAAATTACAGTGTCGTAACTGGAGGAATCCCTTCTCCTGGCGTTTAAAGGTAGAATCTACCTGATAACTACAAACCTTCCACAATGTACATGTATTTGCAGTAATAAGAAATGAATAAAACGCATTTGCAGTTAGAAACGGATAGAGCGGGCAAATCATAATTGCATGCAAATGCAGATAGATATCCTGCCTGGTTTTGCAATCAGATGCGGATAGACATTCAAAACTGATTGCGTATAGAAACGGATAGGATTCGTAATTACGTTTGCGGATAGATTCGGATAAGTTCCGTTCCGTATAAATGCAGATAGATATTCTGTCAGGTTCCGCAATCAGATGCGGATAGACATTCAAAACTGCTTGCGTATAGAAACGGATAGGATTCGTAATTACGTTTGCGCATAGATTCGGATAAGTTCCGTTCCGTTAGGAATCAGTTAGATGCAGTTAGCCATGCATGCCATACCTATCCGCTTTTACGGCCAGAAGCCGATAGATTGCGTAACCTGTTCCTAACCGTATTTGCCCGTAATTGCGTGGATAGAAACACACAATTTTGCTGACAGAAACAGATAGGTGCGCGTTCTGACCGTTTCTGTCCGGAATTTTTACCAGGGTTGTACTTCTACAGGTGTGGGATGATCATATGTTCCTCCCATGCTTCTCAGATATGAAAAGAAAGTTTCGAGAATGTCCTGATTTAACCTACTTGTAAATAAATATTTCACTTCAAACGTTTCCGACGAATACTTTTCTTGTATATGAGCAAACATTTGTTGAAGGGATCTGTTGCATAATAGTATGCCTTTTTGGAATTGCAATAACGATGTTCTTCGCCCAACTCGCATTTCTTCTATATATTCATTCATTTTCGTTAAAATTTTATTTTGCGTTTCTATATTGATTCTATACGCATGAGATTCACTGCAATGGCCATATTTTAATCTACTATTGAACACGTCGAACCAATCGTTAAACAGTTTAAGAACCTCAGACATATGTTTCCACTGTGTAGAAACCAACAAATTATTTTCTCCACACCATTTAATTGCTAGTGCATTTCTATTAGAGAAAATTTGGGCTGCCATACTGAACTTTTTGCCTTTGTGTTCCTTTGGCGTCTAGATGCGCTCGACTTAATTTAAAACATATTTTTAAATCTTTTCCATTTAAAGCCAATAGTTCTTCCAGACACGTTTTGTCAATAAGTGTGCCTCTAGTTAGGAATCCGGAGTCCAATAAATGGTTTCTGCTTAGTTTTAATAAATGTGGAGGGTCTGCATAAAAATATATTCGTAGAGTGTTGTCTGAAGGATGCATAATATAACATTGCTTCTCAATAGCTGTTGAATTGTTATCTTTCGAATGACAGGAAATATTAACTCCAATGTTCAACTCATTCCACAATTTCATGTTACTCGAGCCCATGTCGCATGTTACGGCCACAACAATATAACCAATCGAATAAAGATTTTGTATGATACTGAACAAAATGTCGTGGGACATCGCTACGTCAAAATTATAAAATACAGGTTGTCTCCAATTTTTAAACAAACCCCTAGCCATTACAAATTGGCACGTTTTAAAAGGCCCATAAATTTTCTGTTGCTTTCTTTCCAAGTCTAATTTATTCGAAATATATATCTCGTCAAAGGTAAGAACAGTTAATTTTTCCGTGATTGACAAATTACGTCCTATACTCGACATAATGTTGAAAACATCATGTAAAATTCCAGGCCAAACACTGAACCGATCAATCCAATTTTGCAGCGTTGATGCACACGGTAATGGAAATTTTTTTACATTTCTTAAATACCTGTAAGCTTTTGGACTTAATGCTCTTAACGAAATGGCTGATGTAATATCTTCAGCTGACCATTTGACGTGACTCCTTGTCGATGACATTAACATTTTAATCTGGCCAGGTGTAAATACCTTACGCAGAGCATCAATGGCTATTGTTCCTGCTTCCTTATATGTCTATTCTTTGCCAGCGTCTTAACTTCTGCTTGCAACTGTGCAACTTGTATACTTAAATCTTGAGTCTTTTCTTCAAGATTTTTATTTGTATCTAAAAGATTTTTATTTGTATCTAAAAGTTTTTGGTTCTGTTCTTCTGACTTTCTTAATTGCATCAACAACGTTTCGACATAAACATTTGAATTATTGCCAATCTCTTGCACTCTGTAAAATGCATAAAAATATTTTAATTTAATATTTATTTTAATATTTTTTAAAAATATTAAAAATTTTTTTAATCTTTTTATTTATTGATTTATTTATATTTATTTTATTTTTATTTTTTTATTTAATAATTTTAAAGAAACATTTAGCTACATACATCTCTTGTTGTACCGCTTTATTTTGATCTTCTATATTTTGTATAGCTGCTTTATCTATATTTTTTGAACCTTCTTCAATATCTTGTAGAGTATCCTCTTGCATATTCTTTACAGCTTCTTCCATATTTTGTGCAACGTTTGTTTCTACATTTGTTACAGTTTCTTTTTGCGATAAATGCTGTTTTTGTTGTGCATATTGTACAAGTTCTATATACGTAGGTATAAATGACTTTACTCTGAAAGAATATATGTATAATATATATCGTAAAAAGTATTGAGGAACTCATTTTTGCTCCCTGTACCGCATAGCGCGCGATCAATTACCAATCTTTTTTTATCTAGAAATTACTTACGGTACTTTAGTTTTAATTTTTTTGTTATTTTCCTTGCTCTGCGACATTGTACCTTTTCGTTTTTTATCCAGAATTAAGAATTTTGTTGGGATACATCCCTTTTTTAACCTTAGAACTTCTTTGGCTGGTTGATTTATTGAACGTGAGTTTGTCTTCTCAAGTGAAAAATAATTTTCCTCAAAATGGATTGCGCATATCCTCGCTGTATAAGCATATTATATCATAATATAACACATGTAATAATAACATTGTATTGAGTTGGAAGTTAAAACATTAACTTTTAATTATCATTTTCTTTACATTAACTTACCCGAATCAACTTTCATATCCGTTTCTTTTCTTTGGCAGGCATTAAGCCATTGCTGACGAATAGATGTTTCTTTACGAAAAGTAAATTACTTAATTCCTTTCGTCCCATTATGATTCGTACGATTCTTACAATTTTTGACACAGCACGTTGGCATAGTTTTTCCGCAAAAATAGAATATCTAATTCTAAACACAATCTAACCTTTAACTATACTTCACAATAATATGGGAGCAGCCATATTGTTTTTGGCATCATGGATAAAGTTCTGATTGGTCAAAGAAAATGACGACTGCGCATCCTCGAAACTGTTACACCTGTCTTCTAACACCATGGCTATGCTTATGTCTGCGCTCTTCTACCCGCCCGAAGCTGGCCGAGCCGCGCCGAGTCGCCGCCGAGCGCCCAGCGCACACGTATGTACACGGCTCCGTCAGCTGTGTGCGTGTCCCCACCAGGCGCGCAGGCAGCGGGCAAACAGCACCATTGGCACCTCTGAACACAGCCCTTGCACGCACTGATCGGCAGTATCGACAGACACTGAAAATTGACCTCCCGTAAGTTAGCCGATCAACTTCGATTTTATTAATTTTTTTTTTTAAATCGTTTGTTGGTCGTTTGTTGGTGATTGTTGGCCTAATTACAACGTTTGTTGGTTCTTAATTTTTGTTTAAATTAAAAAAGAAAAATTAGCCTAAGTTAGCCAAAAAAATTTATTTTTAATTAAAAAAAAGCCTAATCGATGCGTAATCGTTTGCTGATGATTGTTGGTCTAATTTTAGCGTTTGTTGGTTTATTATTAGTCTTAAAAACGAAAAAAAAAAACGAAAAATTATCTCACATTAAAGTAATCGAAGATTGGTTTATTTGCCTACGACTTAAAGTTTATTTCTATCAATTTAAGGCTAACATCTATAAAACTGGCTATGAATACGGGCCTTAACATCGGCAGAAAATCGCGAAAAAATCAAAAATTTTCCTGTAAAATCAAAATGAAATTTCCGGTGTGAAGATAGCCGGACAATTTTTTTTTTCAACCAATTTAACTTTTTTTATAGCTCATTCGACGCGGAATCGTTTGGTGGTCACGAATATCACCAGTAAAACGTTTGGTGGTCAACTGTTTTCCCAGAAAATAGAAAAAACCGTATGCGCTGTCACGACTTTTTCACTCCCGGATCGCTCCGGGGCGTGTGCCGGATCAAAAAGATGGAGGAGAGCAGGATGGTAGGCCTCTCCGACGACTTCCTCGCACCTCCGACACTTCGCGAAACGATTTTACCGTTGGGCGCCAGACGCGTAAATGCGTCCGCGAAATCGCGAAAGAAAACCGAAACGAGGCGCAAAACGAAACGTGCGGATGTGCGAGGAATTGGCTAGCTCGACCTAATACTCAGGCGGGGGTGATGAAGGGCAGCGCGATATTCGGCGGGGTGACAGCCAAAATCAATACCACGAATTTAAACGATTAACAGATCAGAAGTAACATTTATTCAACAGAAATTAAAAACAATAATTGCCGATTCGGCTTCAGTCCAGCAGACCGATCAAAAATTCAAGGACGTGGGCGTCGATTTCTAAATAAAATGAGAGTAACGCGGACGCCAGAAAAACAAGGAAAGTTACGTAACGTGGTAGAGGCGCAGAAGGCGTCATTATCCAGCAATTACAATCAGGAGAAACCACTCTTACAAACCATAGAAATCACGCAGATAATAATAATAGAGTAGTAAACTGACGAATACGGTAGAATATCGGCGCAAATTACGACCGAATACGACATAACCGGAGTAAACGCGAAATAATATCGGGAAATGCCGCGAAATGATAGCGTCTCACGCTCGGCGTGAGTTACTTAAATCTAACGCAAAGCGTGGGCGTAGCGCAAATAAACGTCCCAACGCAACAATAATCGAACGCAGTATTATCGAACGAACGCAAAGTAGGATATCGCCAAGGATATCTTAACGCGAAGAATAAGGCGCCAGGGCGCTCGACGAAACGCGAGATACTAAACTAACGCGAGGAAAGACACGGAATTACCGCGAGTAATACGAGACGCAACGTGGCTCTAACTAGAGTACTACATTAACGTGGCTAACCCGTTGACGAGAATAACACGAATCGCATCCTAAGGCGAATAATCGGTCGGCACGAACAAGATTCTGCGCGAATAATACGTCAGCATCATCGACATTCCACCGCAGTCGCGATTCCAACACCGATATTCGAACGCAAGTAATTCTCGGACGAGCGTACCTCGACAACCTAATTGTTATTGGAATGCAATCACACTAACGCGATTAATGCCGTGGCACAATCAAACGGACGCGAAGAACATAATAACGTAACTCACATCGCGTGTGGATCTAAGTCCCGACCGGGCGGCTTACTACGCACCACGAAATACGCATTCTTGAACGCGAAGGTTCGCGAGAAAAGGGCGTATCCGCGCAATCTACGTCAAGGGTAACGAGTCTACCGCGATCTCCAGGAGTCTACGATTTTGGTCGCGATTCACGGCCACGAGACCATTCCGGTGCCCCTCGCTTTCGTTGTCGATCGCCAATCACGCCTTGTCGGCGAATACGTGAATTATCGCGAATATTCCCGAGCGAGAGCGCGACCCGGGGAGCGGTGTCGTGGCTTTACAGGTTAATTATCACGCGAGGCAACCTCACCGTTGGTCGTCTCTCTCCCGAGGCTCCTTGCCGTCGTCCCAAGGGTCGAAAATATGGCTACGAGGATTTCGGCCAGTTCCAAAGTACGAGAGACGGAAGTGCGAAGTACCAAAATATCGCGACTTGAGGCAAGCGTGTCGCGGCTACCGAGGACTATCCACGAATGCTCCCGAAATTCTCGCTCGATGGCGGAATCGATAGCGTACCCCACCCCGGGCGTACGCGGCCCCGCGAACTATCGCGCGGACCAATAAGAGGTGAGCTCGCAGGCTCGCGGTGTCTCGTCGCACAGGGCCGTTAATTACGGCTTTTCGCAGGGCGCTCAGCGGCCCTTCGTTCGCGCGACAATTTTTCCGGGTTTCTTCCCGGCGCAGCGGACGGGACGTGATTGTCTCCGTGTTCCTCTTTTTCGGTCCGGGAATGGCGATCGTCCATCCCGGAATCCGGTCCTCAGGCGAGGAGGGCAGGTGAGTTGATTTTGCCCCGGCGTCCCGGGGCCCTGCCTTCACAGATCCGCCCGTCGCTGTGTTACGCGCCACGCGCGTATCCTCTAGCGCTCCTCTGTGCTCGGCGGCCCGCAAGCATCCTCGAAATCCGCTTGTCGTCGCCAAATTTTCGCTTCCGTCCTTGTCGTCTACTCCGTTCTTCCTCGATCCGATCTCAGAAACTCCTGTTTTTGGCTCGGTGAGGCGCCGCGTAAATAATACAAAATAAAACAGAAATTAATAATACGCAACGCGATTAGAATAGGCCCCCTGGAGATCTCGCATCGATTCGTTGGACCGTCCTCGGGCATAAAAAAAAGGTCGCGAACCCGTGCCTTGTGACGGCGGCGGGGCGCTGCAACGGTGCAGCGAACTGCCACGTCACAGCGCATAATGCCGACATATCAACTCTGTGCCATTAATCAGAAAAGTTGTATTTGTCACCCAAATTAACTTTGATAGAGCTCATTCGACGCGAAATCGTTTGGTGGTCACGGATATCGTTATTAAAACGTTTGGTGGTCAACCGTTTTCCCAGAAAATAGGAAAAACCGTACGCTCACGCCATTGGTCGTACGACTCCGTGATGGTAGCTCGGTAATTTGATGAATAAAGATTATTTATCAATTAAATTGACTTTCATACGGCTCGTTGGACGCGGAATTGTTTGGTGGTCACGAATATCGTCATTAAAACGTTTGGTGGTCAACCGTTTTCCCAGAAAATAGGAAAAACCGTACGCTCACGCCATTGGTCGTACGACTCCGTGATGGTAGCTCGGTAATTTGATGAATAAAGATTATTTATCAATTAAATTGACTTTCATACGGCTCGTTGGACGCGGAATTGTTTGGTGGTCACGAATATCGTCATTAAAACGTTTGGTGGTCTACCGTTTTCCCAGAAAATAGGAAAAACCGTACGCTCACGCCATTGGTCGTATGACTCTGTGCTAATCAGAAAAATTGTATTTGTCACGCAAACCCTAAGAGCACAGTTGACGGAAAGTCGACGGCAAGTCGACTTTTATAAGTCGACTTCTAGTCGACTTCTAAAAATGGCGGAAAGTCGACTAAAAGTCGACTTCTAAATAGTCGACGTCTAAAAATGGCGGAAAGTCGACTAAAAGTCAACTTCTAAATAGTCGACTTATAGAAGTCGACAGAAAGTCGACTTCTAAATAGTCGACTTATAAAAAGACGGAAAACAGTCTAGCGGCGCGTCATGCATCCATCAATATAGCGGCGAATCTCAAGGAGGCTGGAGGTTGGAGGAGCAGAGCTTACGCGAGTAATCGTAAGGCCGTTGCCGTTACCAACCGACATGGAAGCGAAATTGCTGCGCCAGATAGTTCTTGCAGGTATGGCGCATCAAGTCTTTCTTTCTTTCTTTGCTCCCCTGTTGGATCCCTGGCTCAATAGGCCATAGGACCACGCTTTCAATGCAAGACTGTGGGACCAGTGATGGGGAACACTGGGGCCCTCTTGATTCAATTACATGAGGCTTCAAGCCAACTCTTCTGATACTGTGGCAACTAAGAGGTCGATAACTATTTATCTATACAATGCAACGCGTGCATACATCTATAACCTGAGATCACAATCTTTTACAAAAGAAAGTATAGCCTTAACAATCTTGTAATTCAGGTTACCATATAAATACAGACAGGAAAAGGGAGCCAAAAGTTTAAGATCAAAAAGGGATCGCAGAAACTTAGTTCTGTTATTCTCAAGTAAATTACATGCCCAGAACAAGTGATCAATGTCCTGATATTCAAAGCCACAAGGGCATGAAGGTGATTCACCGATACCAAACCTACACTTGATAACATTAGTATATGGATATCCAGTAAGCAAACGTGCCATGATTCCAAATTCTTTCCTGTTAATACTAAATTTTGAGAGAAAAGCCAGGTTTAAATTCAAATCAGCTAAATTCTCCATATCAAGAGACACGGTAGTGTCTCGTGCCAAGTACACGCGAAGCGAGACCGACCGTGACTCTTTTACGCGACGCGACGGGTTGCGAGTACCCGAGATGTTGAGATCTCGATAACGAGTGAACGGATCAAGTTCTAAGTAGGCTTGATCGATAGTTGGGGTCAAAATAAGGGGAGTATCTCCTATATAATTTTCCGCTACGTGCCCTACGAGCGGAGATATTGCAACGCAAAGTCCAAATGTGAAAATTTTTTATTAAGATACTTCCTCCTAACGCCGACGTCTTATGACATATATATATATATATATATATATATATATATAAAAGGGGGAGGAAATGTAACTTTCACTTTTTCGACGCTGGCGGCGCAGGTATCGCCAGTTTCGATATCGCGCGCGTATTTCGAACGATCTAGTAGGTAAATTATTAAAGGTCGATAGACTTATCGGTCAGGAGGAAGATTTCTATTTAGCTAAATTAAGTATATATATAATATATATTGATTCTTATGAATCAAGCTTGAATTCGATGTTTAGGTATCCCAGGTTGCCGATGACGAGGTACAGATAGTGCGCTTCATAGTTTTCGGTGTCCAGGTGTAATAATACGTTGAATTCGATGTCTACGTGTTCCAGGTTGCCGATGACGAGGTCCACATAGTGCGCTCTGTAGTTTTCGGTGTCTACGTGTATTAATACTTTGAATTCGATGTCCCAGGTTGCCGATGACGGGATCCAGATAGTGCGCTTCATAGTTTTCGGTGTCCAGGTGTAATCGTACGTTGAATGCGATGTCTAGGTGTCCCAGGTTGCCGATGACGATGTCTAGATAGTGAGCTCCGTAGTTTTCGGTGTCTACGTGTATTAATACCTTGAATTCGATGTCCACGTGTCCCAGGTTTCCGATGACGGGATCCAGATAGTGCGCTTCATAGTTTTCGGTGTTCAGGTGTAATCGTACATTGAATTCGATGTCTAGGTGTCCCAGGTTGCCGATGACGAGGTCCACATAGTGCGCTCCGTAGTTTTCGGTGTCTACGTGTATTAATACCTTGAATTCGATGTCCATGTGTCCCAGGTTTCCGATGACGGGATCCAGATAGTGCGCTTCATAGTTTTCGGTGTTCAGGTGTAATCGTACGTTGAATTCGATGTCTAGGTGTCCCAGGTTGCCGACGAGGTCCACATAGTGCGCTCTGTAGTTTTCGGTGTCTACGTGTATTAATACCTTGAAATTGATGTCCAGGTGTCCCAGATTGCTGATGACGAGGTCTAGATAGCGCGCTCCGTAGTTTTCGGTGTCTAGATGTAATAATACCTTGAATTCGATGTCTACGTGTCCCAGGTTGCCGATGACAAGGTTCACATAGTGCGCTTCGTAGTTTTTGGTGTCTAGGTGTATTAATAACTTTAAATCTGAGTGTAGGACACGTAGATATCGAATTCGAGGTATTAATACACGTAGACACCGAAAACTACGGAGCGCACTATGTGGACCTCGTCATCGGCAACGTGGAACACCTAGACATCGAATTTAACGTATTATTACACCTGGACACCGAAAACTATGGAGCGCACTATCTGGAACCCGTCATCGGCAACCTGGAACACGTGGACATCAAATTCAAGGTATTAATACACCTGGACACCGAAAACTATGGAGCGCACTATGTGGACCTTGTTATCGGCAACCTGGGACACCTAGACATCGAATTCAAGCTTGATTCATAAGAATTGACTTAAAAATTTTCTAGCGGCAGAATTAAAATTATGTCATGACATAATAAAAATTCGCTGAATTAAAATTATGTCTAGACATAATAAAAATTGGACGAATAATAGTAACCTTTCGAAAGTAGAGGTTTTAAGCGGGGAGTACACATTTCTGCACAATGCATAATGCGTAAGCATAAGAAAATTGATTGGTCCATACACATGTGCATAAGGAAATAGACAAATCAGTTTTCTTATGCTTACCCGTTACGCATTATGCGTTATGCAGAAGTGTGTGCTCCCCGCTTTAAGCTTGAAATTTAAATTTTATTCATTTTTAACAAAATTACAACTGCTCGAATTTTGCCTATTTTTAAAGATAAATTTAGTGTTCCTTCAATTTTTGTGAGAAATGTATAATTTACTTTTACTTAAATATTATTAATTTTTATGTATTTGTTGTTATTGCTAATTTTGTGAATAATTAAAAAATAAAAAATAAAAATGTTTTGCAGATTCTTGCTTAACACTACAAAATAGGTGATATCAGTACAAAATTACCTTTTTCAAAAAAGGTAAAAAAAAGTGCCAAGTACACGCATTCAAAAATCTAACCTAAGTGGTAGCTTTATATCTTTTTCACAAAATTATATTATCTAACTTAACTCAAGTGACATGTATTTAAAAAAAAAGATGTGAAATTTTTAATTACTTTTTCACAAAATTATATTACCTAACTTCATTCAAGTGACATGTATGTAACCAAAGTGGTAGCTTTATATCTTTTTCACAAAATTATATTACCTAACTTAACTCAAGTGACATGTATTTTAAAAAAAGATGTGAAATCTTTAAATTAAATTGTGCCAATTGTAAAGAGAATATGTATATTGCTTTGAAAGATAATTGTTATGTAACTACTTTAAAGAAATAAAACCCAAGTGGTATCTTCGTATTTCTATTCAAGGGTCTTCTTCTTCTAAACCCAAGTGATAATAGCTTCTTAATTCTCTTTAACAAATTTTTAATATTACAAAGAATCATTTTAATTACAAAGAATTAAAGAAGTAACAGTACAAAATAAAAATATTTAATTAAAACAAAATAAATAAATTTTTCTTGTAAAAAAACTTGGCGCTGCTAGACTTTGAAATTTAAACATTAAAATTTAAACATTAGTACTGTTCCGGATTGGGGCGAGTTCACACGCTCTGCGAGCCCTTCGCGACGGATGAAGAGGCGCTACCGCGATCCCGTTCTTATCGGCTGCGTGCGCGATTCCAGGAGCGCCTCGCGACCAATCAAATTGCGCGAGCGCTCGAACATCGACCCGCATATCTATCAAAATCGATTAGCATGGTTCTTCATCCTCGCGTCGCGGCGCCGCCGGAAGCGCTAAGTAGTAAGTAGAGTACGTCTGTAGCCGGCCAGTGAACCACACGTGTCCGTCTCTGCAAAGCCAAAAGTGTCGAACCGGGTGGTGGGCCACGCGACAAGATCTCCGCTCGTTCCGCGACAAGATCTCCGCTCGCGCCGACAGGATCTCAGCTCGTGCCGCGACAACTCTGGCTCGCGTCGACTCGAGATCCGGGCTCGTACCGCGACAAGATTTTCCGCTCGCGCCGCGACAAGATGTCCGCCATAAGCCTGCCATCCCGCGTGTCGTGATAAGACGCCCGCTCGTAACACGATAAAGTGGTTCACCGCGAACTCGCGCTCGAAATTCGCGATCAGCTGATTGCTCTCTTAGCAAAGGGCGGTTTCCGGTTACGCAAATGGGCAAGTAATTGTCCCGAGTTGCTTTCCGACATTGACCCGTCAGATCATGGTCTCGCGCGCGATAAGGATCTGCACGTCGACGAGCCGCTAAAGATATTAGGCGTCGCGTGGAATCCCGAAAGCGATTCTTTTCATTTCCGCGTAACGACCCCACCGAACCCGGGGCAGACGAAACGTGCGGTGCTCTCCACTATCGCTAAACTTTTTGACCCGTTAGGATGGGTAACTCCCGTTATCGTTGTCGCGAAAATATTCATGCAACGCCTATGGGCCCTAAAATGCGATTGGGACGACGTGTTGCCCGGTGATCTCCTAGACCAATGGCGCGAATATCACAGTCAATTACCGCGTCTCAAACTTATATCGATTCCTCGTTGGACAAAGTACGGTTCTAACATCGCTGATTGCGAGCTTCACGGGTTTTCAGATGCGTCGACAAAGGCTTACGCCGCAGTGGTATATTTCCGTCTCGTACCGAGAAACGGCCCAGTTACCGTTTGCATACTCGTCGCGAAATCCAAGGTCGCGCCACTCAAAACAATAAGCGTACCACGACTCGAGCTTTGCGGCGCGGTGCTGCTCGCACAGTTGATGTCTTTCGTTCTTTCGAATCTCAACATTCCAAATCTCCGATATCACTGTTGGCTAGATGCAAGGATTGTGTTAGCGTGGCTCAAGCAGTCTCCATCACGATGGAAAGTGTTCGTTGCTAATCGAGTAGCCAAAGTGCAACAGCTTTTACCGAAAGCAATCTGGCACCATGTTCCGACGGCAGATAATCCCGCCGACTGCGCATCTCGCGGTTTGCGCCCTAGTGAACTTGCCGATTGCGCCCTGTGGTGGTCGGGGCCCTCCTGGCTTAAACAATCCCCTGAGCACTGGCCGACGTCATGTTCGTCGCCAATCGAATGTGAAGTGTCACGGGAGAACCGAGTCGTCGTGCACGCTTGCGTCGCGCGTGCCGAACCGTGGGATCTCGCGACTCGCTACTCCTCGTGGGCTAAACTTCTGCGCGTGACGGCGTATCTCATGCGTTTCGCCAAGATCCTTCGTTCTCGCCTCAATTCCATACCGGATAGCGGTGCGGAGGTCAATCAATCGCTCGTATTAGCTTCACGTGAAATTCAAACTGCCAAGATCTTTTGGCTCAAGGAGATCCAAAGTGACATTTTTCCGCAAGAAACTGCGAGTCTAAAGGCCAACAATCGCGTTTCCAAAACCAGCTCACTTGTCGCGCTTAACCCGTATCTCGACACCGATGGTCTCATACGAGTCGGAGGGCGGCTTCAAAAGTCCAATCTCCCTGATTCGACCAAACACCCAATCGTCCTTCAGTCTCATCCTTTATTATCTCTCATTATATCGCATGCTCACCACACCACACTCCACGGAGGCCCTCAGATTACCCTCGCTCACCTCCGTACCGAATTCTGGATTTTACGCGCCAGAGCAACCGTACGAGCGGTTTTATACCGCTGTGTTAAGTGCGCTCGCGAAAGGGCTATCGCCCCGGCGGAGCTCATGGGCAACTTACCGGACGTTCGAGTCAATTGATCTTCGCGAGCTTTCGAACATACCGGAGTCGATTATGCCGGACCTTTACTTGTACGGTCTGCAAAAGGACGCGGTCATAAGGCTCACAAAGCCTACATTGCCTTATTTATTTGCATGACAACGAAAGCGATTCACCTCGAGTTAGTAAGCGATTACAGCTCGGCAGCTTTCCTCGCGGCGTTTACCAGATTTACAGCTCGACGCGGACGTCCACATAGCATGTACTCCGATAATGGTACGACATTTCAGGGCGCCGAACGAGAGCTCGTCGCCGCGCGTAATGCTGCCGCGCGCGATCCCAATTTTTTGAACCGATTAGCAAGCGATCAGATTGCGTGGCATTTCCTCCCTCCTGCGGCTCCACATTTCGGCGGATTATGGGAGGCAGGAGTCCGTAGCGTCAAATATCACTTAAAGCGATGCGTGGGCTCTCACACGCTGACGTACGAGGAAATGAATACGCTAGTGTGCCGAGTTGAAGCGTGCTTAAATTCGCGGCCGATTTCATCAATGTCCGATAGTCTCGACGATTACAGCGCCCTTACGCCCGGTCATTTTTTGATCGGCGCCAATCTTGTCGCATATCCCGAACCGAGCGTGCTCGACATCGCTGAGAATCGGCTCTCGCGTTGGCAACTCGTACAAAGAATCACCGAAGGTTTTTGGAGGTCTTGGGTGAGCGACTACTTGCACACGCTCCAACAACGCCCGAAGTGGCGCGTTACCCACAACCTGGCCAAAGTTGGTCAGATCGTTCTCTTACGTAATCCACTCGCCCCCCCAAGTCATTGGGAACTCGGACGTATTACCGTCTGTCATCCCGGGGATGATGGGCTGACGCGCGTCGTTACCGTCAAAACCGCACGCTCCGAATATAAGCGACCCATTGTCAAGCTGTGTTTCCTGCCGATCGATATCAACAGCGAAACCGAAAAGAAAGCGGTCAAGGCGGGCGGGTCGCGGCCGTGATGTGACCTATCTTACGGTCATCAAACCGACATGTACATATGTATAAATCGCCAAGGCATTTAGATTTAAGTTTCATTAAATTCTGTCTTTAGATTTAAGTTTATTATGTATTTAGATGTAAGCTCTCACTGTCTTATAATTCTCGTTTCGAATGTAAGCATTCGAGGCGGGCGGTATGTTCAGGAATCGCGTTATATTTCTCGTCCGTTGATTTCGAGCGTGAGATGTATTGCTCGTCGTGTTTTCGCTCCGCGTGTTTATCGTTGAGACCTTGTCGGATCCAACGTATTCCGCGAAAGCTACCTCTCGTTACCCGAATTTCCCGTTCGCTCCTCGGAAAGAATCGCGTCATTCGTCGAACTTTCCCTCTCTTCACGCGCTCGCAATTACCGTCTAGCTACCTATTGTGAATACCGCTCGTCTCAGAACTTCTCGATACCTCGACACAGCAACACATTAAATTTGCGATACACAATACCGCATCTCTTATTAGTCGTTCCTCTCACCAATCCCTTGATTGCCGAGTCCTTTTTACAAGGCTGCACCAGCCAACCGCGCTTGCGAGTCGATACCCGATCGTTGAGTGCACAAATTACCTGAACCGTTATTAATACGATCCAGGAATCCCGCGTCAATATCAGTGTAATCATTTAAAAGATGTGAAGAAATTTTCTTATGAGATATTTTATTATTAAGATAGGGGCCATTTAACGAAGCTTCCTTGGCAGCCGTGTCGGCCCGCTCATTTCCCAAGACTCCCCTGTGTGCAGGGCACCATGAAAATCTGATCACACTACCGCAAGATGCGGCAAGACTAAGCTTAGACTTTATATTCGGAATCAGAGGACTGAGTTTGTCATTACTGGATGGCTTAATATTTGCAATAGTCTGCAACACACTCCACGAGTCCGTACATATATTAACATATTCCCACGAGTTCGAAAGTGTCAGATCAATAGCAGCAATAATAGCCAGGGCCTCTGCAGAGAAAGAGCTCGTATACTTATTTAACTTAAAGCACTGAGTAATGCCCAGATTGGGAACCCAAACAGCACATCCCGCAATCGGTTCTCCATCAGACCCCACAGACTTAGATCCATCAGTAAAAATATCAATCTCACTAGGAGAAGATCTGTTCAAAGAAATCAGATTAGTGAAAGCCAGATTAGGGTTACCGTTATCCTTAGCAAACTGACCAGATTCACCATCTATGGGAGGAGAGACAGCGAAAATATGTGAGGGGAAGGAGAAGATCGGGTGTATATCCCACGTATATAAATGGCCACGAAAAGGTGCTATTACAGGCCACCGGGAAACAATAAAAGGAACATTACTAGAGGCAGTGTTTTGTTGATTACTCAACCAATGCAAGTTGGAGATCTTATTAATTATTTTATTATTACGCAATTGAATAGATCTACTCAAGAATTTGTCACATTTATACCCAAGTCTTATTGGAGTCTGTTAAATAATACCTGCAGATATTGAGACACCGTGTGGGCCCTTATCTGCTCAGATTTTTCGCTATTAAATAACATACGTAGATCACTAAGGATAATCTCAGGGGTCGGGAATAAACCAGACAATGAAGGTAAAGCATAATCGGAGATCAGATCCGTAGAAGATTCAAATTGAAGGTCCATAGCCTCCCCTGTTATAGACCCCTCGCCAGAAGAGCGAATAGTAGACTCCAGATCAGGAGTAGGAGATGGCAGCTCAGATGTATCGCTAACACTACTCGAACTTCTATTTCTCTTCTTTTTACGATGAGAACGGAGCGGGGTTTTACTCACCACATTATCAGAGACCACTTTAATCCAAGCGTAATAAGCTTGGGACCTAAACTCGTTAGAAGCCTGTTGACAAGAATTTATATCTCTAGATCTGACCAGCCTCCTCGCTTGTGAGAAGGAGGAGTTAGTGTAAGCCATAACAGTATTGATAATCATATGGGTCGAATATGCGGGACAGGAAAAGTCAGAAGAGACATGTTCTCCCTTGCAATTAACACAACAAGGGGGTAAATCACAGGGTTCAGACGAAGAGTGCGACAAGCCACAGTTCTCACTCAGGGACCCACTCCTGCAAGCCGCCGCAGAATGTCCCCATCTATGGCAATTTAAACAATGGCGAACTTTATTTACGAAGGGGAAAACCCTACACCTGACTCTCCAAATATATAAAAACTCCGGGAGAAGATTAGAAGCAAAAGAAACTTTGATAGAAGAAGAGTCCTTAATCTCCTTACTTATTTTATCTCGGTATTTCATTCTCTCTAGAGAGAGAATTTTAATCAGGTTATCGGGCCAAGATATGCCATCCAAAACTTCCTCACACGACAATTGAGTATCTACATTCCTAATAACTCCAGTTCTAAACAATTTGTAGTTAGGGATATAAGCCCATAACTCCGAGGGAAGAAGGCCCCTAGTTTCCACAAAAGAGTTGGCCTCCCGATAGTCAGCAAATTCAACCCTAATTAAGTTTTTACCGAGTCTTTGCATGGTATTAATGTTATAATGATTGCATAATAGTTTGCCAATCTTCATCGGGTGGGCGTTACCGATATTATCACCTGTGTTAGAAATACTCTCGATATGGACCGAGAAAGGTGCCAGAATATTCTCAGAGTATCTATTTCCCAATTGAGACTGAACAAAACGAAGGAAAGGAGGGACGGCCAGGGCCCCGACCGGGACCAAGGCCAAATCGCCCCCCGTCCGAGGCTCCACATTAGCGTCCTTTTTAGGTCGCTTAGGGGAAATACCGTTTTTATCCTTAGGAGAGGAAGAGGGACGGCTCCCTCGACTACCGCCCTTAGTCATCTCAGGTAACAGGATAAATCCGCCGCAGAAAAAGTGCAAGTGATCGAAAAGCAGCACAGTACAATACCTAGTAGATACGAAGCAGGAATGCGAAGGGTAACCTCACAGAAACAATTTCCCGGAACGAAAAGGAAAAGTAAAATATACTATAATGCTTTAGTTCCGTATATAATATTAAAAGTGTCTGAGTAAGAGATATGAAGCATTTATATTATTTACAGCCATTTCATAGTATTCACAGCAAACTCGCAGAAATATTCCCGAATAATACAATATCATAAGGGGAAAGCCGCCCGTAGCTAATAAACAGGAAAAGATCGAAGAAAGGCGAGCAATGGAATGTAAACATACACAGAACGAAAGGCGGATTCGCGCGCATTCCGCAGCAATAATTCAAAGCTCTTCAATACCTATACAATAAATATAGAAACATTTAAATAATAAAGAGGTAATACATATAGAGATTTCTTAATATATTAAATATCCTAAAACAATACATAAATTGATAAACATGTCCATAAATTTCCCGACGTAGACAAGAAAAAATGGAATATACTATAACACTTTAGTTCCGCATATGTTGTTATTAGAGCTATAGTATCAAAATAAGTAATATGAAACATTAATTTTATTCACAGCCATTTCAAAGTAATCACAGAAAGCACGCAGAAATATTCCCGATATAACACTAATAATTCCGCATATGATGTTAATAAAGCTATAGTATCAAAAAGAGAGATATAAATTCACAGCCATTTCAAAGTGATCACAGTAAGCACGCAGGAATATTCCCTAATAATACAGTGTCATAAAGGGAAAGCAGCCCGAAGCTAATAAACAGACAAAAACTGCCGGGTGAGCAATGGAATGTAAACACGCGCCACGAAGTAACGAATTCGGAGCGCACACTCCGTAGCAATAATTTCAGAATTATAGAAATATCTTAAAACTAAAGAAAGAACCATTAAACCATAAACAGTAACATACATATAGCAAAAATTAAAGAAAGGTTTTAAAATATTGCAAGAATAATTCTGATAAATCGACAATTATAGCGTGAAAGGAAAGGAAGTCTCTACACATAATAAATATATTGAAATAATAAATAGAAAACAGGTAGATATATAAATGATAATTGTTCTGATATGGACACAGAATCTAGAACAAAACCCGAAGGTGGTAACAGTTACAATAAAACAACACGTATAAATATAATATAATATTGAATTTAAATAAATAAAGGCGATTCCGGAGTAAAGTCGGGGCGCTCGTCAAACTCCCGACGAGCGTCCCAAAGAATACTCCAGAATTAATCAAAAAGTGATGGAATTTAACTGATTATAGAAAAGAAAAGAAAAAAGATCAGTATAAGTATGGAATCGGTGAATGAGAACTAAAGGCTCAGTATATTATTGCAAAAACGGAGTAAGAATTATCTAGAGCATGTTTCAAGAGAGGTAAGGCATATGAGCAAGAAGAGAAATAAAAACAGACATAGTTATCTCGCTCGTTAGCTCACGAAATATCCTCGGCGATCACAGGCAAGGCACGTAGTAGGTCTTCCCCGTGTCACGTGCAAGCGTTCACAATGCGAAAAGCGGAGCAGGATATAATGCAGAAAGCGGAGCAAAGTATAAGTGTCACAAGAAATATTACATAGCAAATATATAAGAAAAAAGACACTCGAGTAGATTCCGCCCGAGGAGAGTAAATCAGGCACGTCCGACCCGGAGCGTGTCTCAAGACGGAATCGGCGCATCAAGTCGTGAAAAAAGTTTCGCCCGACGAGGTATAAAAGAGAATCAGGATAAGGCCAAGTGGAGGGGGGGGTTTTTTCAGTCGCCCTCGGGTGAGGACTAATTACGGTGCCTTAACCAACTGGGGCACTTGGCACAATAGTTCTAAACCAAAATATGTGATTTCCACTAACAATCCTTCCACTTTTACACTCTAATTATCTATTTCTTCCAAATAAACCCAGGACTGTGCTCGTCCACGTCAGAGCACAGCCCGCCATCTTTGGCACCTCCTCAGGCCAAGTGGAAACATGCTTACAGGTTAGGTATGGTCAGAGAGAAACCTGAGAGCGGCCACCGGGATCCATTCCGTTCCAGCGGACGTATACTGACGCGCCGCCTGACAAAGTGGACGTCAACTACGTCGTTACGCTCGGTAACGGTACACACATGGTTCGTGTCCGTGCTATGGTTCGTGTCCGAAGTGTCCGAACTACTCAGATGGAGGGGATATGCTGGTCGCGCAAGCCGCTCCTCTGTCCGTGTACGCTCGGCACTCGGCAAGCTTCGAGCGGGGAGAGAAGGACAGACATACGATCTGCTGTCTTCTTCTCTCTTGAGCTGTGACGTTTCCGGCGCGGCGTTGTCGTTAGCACGCGCCGGCTATACCACGATGCTACGCATTTCGGGTTTCGCGTCTTATTGTTAGGCCAGTCAATAAATAAAGCTTTATTAGACACTAAAATTCGAAAATTTAACTTTAATTACAAAAGTTTTCAAATTTTGATGGAATATTGGGTGAGTTGAAATAACAATAAATCTCATTTTGCAACCATCCCCGAGGTCCGGAACATGTTAAATATTGCAAAAAAATGTTAATTTATTATAACTTTGCGAAAAAATTGCAAAAGTGCTGCAAATCGATAGAATAACTTTTGCAATTGCCCCGAACAGTTGTGCTAATTTGCAACCTTCTATGTTGCACGCAATATATATATTTTAATCAATGATAGAACAATTGCTTATTTGGTCGTAATTTTGTCAAAAAAATTGCAAAAATTTTGCAAATTGGTTGCAAACGTTGAGATTATTTTTCGTCACAAGCTGTTAAGTTTGTAATCTCGGACAAAGTCCGCAACAGTGAAAAATTAGCAACAATTATTATTTTGCACTTTTTACAAGCGTGAAAAAATTGCAGAAGTTTTGCAAATTTTACGGAGTGCTTCAAATGTCTTTCCTTATCCAAATATAAATTTGCAACCCTCTACTAGTTACGCAAATTATTACAACTTATTAATGACTAAATACGTTGTTTTATAAAAAATTGCAATGTTGCGCGCCTCGAAATAGGTTGCAAATCTAATACATTGCGGAAAATATTACAATAGACATTGCTTTAAGTTTGCAGGACTTTTGCAATTTTTTTCGCAAAGTCATAGCAATAAATTAACGTTTTTCGCAATGTTTAGCATGTTCCGGACTTCGGAGATGGTTGCAAAATAAGATTTATTGTTATTTCCACTCACCCAATATGCCATCAAATTTGAAAACTTTTGTAATTAAAGTGAATTGATTGTCTTTATTGACTATGGCCTATCTCGTGTCTCGTGTCTCGCCGAGTGTCGCCAAGTGCCGAGTCTCGAGTTGGCAAATTGACGATGCGCTATACGTTACATTTGCGTTTATATTTACAAATTTTTATTTTTATATTTATAAATAAATATATAAATGTATATATATATATTAAAAATTTATAAATATATAAAGATTGCAAATATAATTAATTAAATAAATATTTATAAACTTAAAAATTAAAATTCGCAAATGTAATGTATAAAAATCACGATTTTATACATATGCTTTTCTATCTAAAAAAGTCTTACATTAAAAACCTTTACTTTAGCATAATAATATTTTATACATGTAATATTTAAATGCATACCAATAATTATATTATTAACTGTGAAAAATAATTGTAGTTTATAATGTTCTTTTACTCTTATTAGATTTATTTTACCTATGCATGTTCAATTGGCCAAATTACGGCTAAATTACAAACAACAACAAAAGGATATTGGATAAAAATAAAAACACTTTATTAAATAAACAATACACGTTGGTAACATTTCGACTGTACTTATTATAATTAGTCTTCTTCGGAACGGATTACTATGAATATAAAAAAAAAGATAAATATTAAAACATGATAATGTTTAAGTCAACATACTAAAACATTAAACATTAGTCTACTAGACTAAAACATTAAATAATTTCCTAATAATATAAACAAAATAAACAATAATCTAATTAAATCACAAATATAAAAACGCCGGAGTAATCGAATGAAACCATGACAAGATAAATTTTATATTTATATTGAGAGGTGATAAAATCTCTTCCGTCAGGAAGAGAATGTAAACAATTATTAACGGGAGTAGTCTGATTTAAAATATCTTTAAAAGATATTTTTCAGTAATTTTTTATAGGGAAACAAAGAAAGTGAATAACGTTAAGCTTTGCATGTTCTTTTCACCTTATTTTAAAATTTTATTTTTATTTAAGTAACAAAAATGTTCTTCTTTTCTGTTATATCCCGGTCACTATAAATGACAGACGGTGTAAATAATTCTAGCTGTTCTAGGTATCTGAAACACAAAGAGCTAAAATTTTCTTATTCTGCAGAAGTGTGGTTATTGTCTGAACTAGAATTAAATCAATATTTCTATTCTGTGTGTGTAAAAGCGGCTTTTTTATTAAAAATATTATAACTATTTTCGAAATTTTATTAGTATTTTATTAAAAGAAAAAACTAATAAACAATGTTTATTGTAGTTCAGACGATAGCCGCATCACTTATTTTGAATAAGAAAGTTTTGGTTTTTACACATTTCTGCTATTTAGAACAGCTAGAATCATGCATTTACTTCATCTCTCATTTACGTCTTTTAGTGATCAAGATATAACATATTAGATAAGAAGAATATTTTTCTTAAAAAATAAAAATATATTTTTAAAATAAGATTAAAAGAACATGCAAAGTTTAACGTTATTCGCTTTCTTTGTTCATCTAATTAAAAATTCCTGAAAAATACTTATTTTTAAAGATCTTCTCCGGCTCTAGTCGTGCTCAACTTGTATTCATGCTTAAAAAGAAAAATTTATTTTACTAAAGTTAGGGCCAAAGCACATATGACAGTCGTAGTCGTGGACGTAAGCAACGCACAAGCTTTGGCGTATCCTGATCTGTCAGGTCGGGAACTACGACCGTCGTATCGCTACGCCATGTTATGTGCTTTGACCCTTTATTATTTATACATATATATTGTGACGTGGCAGTTTCGCTGCACCGTTGCAGCGCCCCGCCGCCGTCACAAGGCACGGTTTCGCGACCTTTTGATGCCCGAGGACGGCTCAACGAATCGATGCGAGATCTCCAGGGGGCCTATTCTAATCGCGTTGCGTACTATTAATTTTTGTTTTATTTTGTATTATTTACGCGGCGCCTCACCGAGCCAAAAACAGGAGTTCCTGAGATCGAACCGAGGAAGAACGGAGTAGACGACAAGGACGGAAGCGAGAATTGGGGCGACGACAATCGGATTTCGAGGATGCTTGCAGGCCGCCGAGCACAGGGGAGCGCGAGAGGACACGCGCGTGACGCGTCAGCGACGGGCGGATCCATGAAGGCAGGGCCCCGGGATGCCGGGGCAAAATCCACCCACCTGCTCTCCTCGCACTATGACAGGATTCCGGATGGACAGCCGCCAGTCTCGGACCGAAAAAGAGGAACACGGAGGCAATCACGTCCTGTTCGCTGCGCCGGGAGGAAACCCGGAAAAATTTGCTGCGCGAACGAAGGGCCGTCGAGCGCCCTGCGAAAAGCCGTGATTAACGGCCCTGTGCGACGAAACACCGCGAGCCTGCGAGCTCACCTCTTATTGGTCCACGCGATAGTTCGCGGGGCCGCGTACGCCCGGGGTGGGGTACGCTATCGATTCCGCCATCGAGCGAGAATTTCGGGAGCATTCGTGGTCTTCGTGGATCGTCCTCGGCAGCCTCGACACGCTTGCCTCAAGTCGCGATATTTTATGGTACTTCGCACTTCCGTCTCTCGTACTTTGGAGCTGGCCGAAATCCTCGTAGCCATACTCTCGACCCTTGGGACGACGGCAAGGACCCTCAGGAGGGAGACTGGCCTACGGTGAGGTTGCCTCGGTATTATATGATGTAAAGCCACGACACCGCTCCCCGGGTTGCGCTCTCGCTCGGGAATTCTCGCGATAATTAGTGTGTTCGCCGATCAGGCGTAATTAGTGATCGATAACGAGAGCGAAGGGCACCGGAATGGTCTCGTGGCAGTGGGATCGCGACCGAAATCATAGACTCCTGGAGATCGCGGTAGGCGCGTCGATAACGCCGTTCGACATCGCAAATGCGCCATTTCTCACGTCCTTCGCGTTCACGTCCGCGCGTCTCGTGGTGTTCCGTGTTCCGCCCGGTCGGAACTTAGATTCTGCGAGTGATAAGGCTTACGTGAGAATATTCGGCGTCTCGGTTTAATTGCGTAGGATGTTATTCGCGTTGTCGTTCTACTCGTGTTCGGAGATTGCCCGCGCGCGATCCGTTGTGCGTAATTGGTGTTTGCTTTGTAGTTTCGTTCACGTCGACAGACCATTTGCGTTGGAATGTTGCTTGCGTTAACCTTCGTATTACGTGCGTTAGATTAAGTCCGTACTTTCGCGTTAGTTATAATACTCCGCGTTTCCTCGCGATTACGCCGAACTTTATCTCGCGTCATTGCAGTGCGCTCGATCCTCATTTCATTGGGACGAGGCTTGCGCCGCGATCCTCATTCGCGTTAAATTAAGATAATTGGCGACAGAATTCTTGCGCGACTCGATGCGTGGCGTTCACGCGCTCCGAGCGTGACGCCCCATACCTTCGAGATCTTTCATGTGAGACCATATTTTCTATCTCACTCGGATTACTTCGCGTTGACTGTCGATGTTTTATATTAGCCATAAGTTGTTCTCATGTTATTCCTCGGATCTAATCACCGCGCCTTCGGCGCGTTCCAGGTACGATACCGTAACGCTCCATTCATTTCTGGCGTCCGCGCTATCACCGCTTTTTTTTTGTTTCGCTTTTGGACGCCCGCGTTATCGAGCGATAGATCGGTCAGATAGACTGAAGCCGAATTGGCCTTTACGGTTTTGATTTTGAGTGACTGCAGAATAAATGTTATTCTTAAATTGTTAATCGATTGAGTTCGTGGTATTAATTTTTTTTGTCGTCACCCCGCCGAATATCGCGCTGCCCTTCATCAACCCCGCCTGAGTATTAGGTCGAGCTAGCCAATTCCTCGCACATCCGCACGTGTCGTTTTGCGTCTCGTTTCGGTTTTCTTTCGCGATTTCGCGGACGCGCATTTACGCGTCTGGCGCCCAACGGTACAATCGTTTCGCGAAGTGTCGGAGGTGCGAGGGAATCGTTGGAGAGGCCTACCATCCTGCTCTCCTCAATCCTTTTGATCCGGCACACGCCCCGGAGTGGTCCGGGAGTGAAAAAGTCGTGACAATATATATATATATATATATATATATTATATTATATATATTATATATATACATATTATATATATTATATATATTATATATGTTATATATATTATATATATATATAAAGTCAGAAAAGAGAAGAAATAATGAAAAGCAGATAAAGTAATATAAAATATTCACGACCGTGGTCAGGTGGGTGCGTACAAGTGCGCATCAGAGAGAAGAATGAGAGTGGTCACGGCCACAGTATATACAGTAGCGCAACTCCCTGTCGGCACCTTTGATGTCAGCGTGTACGAAATTCAACTGCACATGCGCGAGCTAAGTAGATAACCAATCAAAGATCTGCTCTTTTTAGCTGAACTTCTTGCACCGTTCATCTTACCTCTTTTTCTCTCTAACGAGGAGAGAGAAAGAGGAAAGATAAATGGTGCAGAAGCTAAAAGAACAGATCACATACTACTGGTCTGGAAACTCTAGTAGTGGGGGGTGACTCGCTTAGTGAACACTGATATATATACATGGATTGCCGACCGCCTTTGTCGGCAGGACTCAATAGCGTCCCCAAATGGGCGGCCGCCATCTTACCCGGCAATTTGCCTCCGAGCGGGAAATTCAAATAAGTTTAACTGAAACTTACGTTTATGTAACATTTTTTGCATTGTTAATTTAAAAAATTAGCATTATTAATGAAACAAATTATTAAATAGCTCAAATATTACAAGATTTTGTTTAATAAAACAATAATGCTTTATTCAGATTTTTTAATTCAGAACAAATTTAAGATTCCTATTTACGTTGCGATATTACAATCAACTTGTCGTGATTCGAGGTATTCCATTGTCGTTCACCTATATTAGATTAATTTTTTAAAAACTACCTCAACGTTTAAACAATCAAATCTCAAAATTATTCAATATAAATTTTTTATGCATCTACGCACCTATGCGCACCTGTATGTACGCATCCACCTGACACAGACACAGTCCATCACGCATGCGCGTACCTTTTACGTGTAAAATGGCGGACCTTCAATTGGGTACATCGCCAATAAGAGCCTATATCGGCAATCCTAGTGAAGTCATTTTATGTAGTTGACATTATCACCACCTGGAGCGCTAGAGGTTAGAGATTTTTTAAATAACGCAAATACATATTAAATATATTGACATATAACATATGACATATGACATATGGCAAATGTCATATGTTATATAACATATTACATATTGACATATTGAATGTAACGAAAGTACGAAGTCCTAGAAAGTGATTAAATTGACAATGAAATTAACGAAATTTTGTATCGTGCCGAATTGCAAGACTGGGTGCAAAAGTCTGAAAGTAAATTGTTCAGTTTTTAAAGTGCCAAAACGTGACGAATTGCGTAAAAAATGGATATCCGCGATAGCTTATGAGCATAGTACCTTTTAGGATACAGCAAATTTTGAAATATTGAATTCTTCCTTTCAGTTGCTGATAAGTCTTATTTTGTCACATCAAATGGATTCAGATGATCTCGAACGCCAGTACGCCACTTTACCATCTCATATATTGCTATCAAGAACAATATCAGCAACTTGTACAGAATATTGTATCCAGTCAAACAGATCCACAAGTAGCACAAAGATTAGCGAATGCATTCACCGAGCTAACGACAAAAATAGACTTTAGTATGGACTTGAATAACCGTCCTCTGCAGAGATTGAAGTTCAAAAGTAATTTTGATTTTGTCGTGAACGTACAAGGATTCTTAATGGTTAAGTAAAATATAGAAATTAAAATGTAAATAAACAAAAATAAAATAATTATTTAAACAATACACGCGTGGATTTAATGCTTAACGCTTGGAATTTTTTAACGAATTTAGTTAACGACGTATTTGTAGAAAAATCGAATTAGTTCAGTTCTTTGCTTTAATCATATTAATCATACGGTGTACGATGAGCTTTTTTGACATATATAAGATGTATTTTATTTTATTTATGGATGTTATTGCAAAAAGGGGACTTAAGCATAATAAGGTTTTTATTTTCTTTCGTAAAATAATTGTAAAAAAAAACTAATCAGAATTGAACTAAAAACGGTAAGACTACAAGGCGGATCTCTTGCTACCACTCATCCACATTTGAACTCATTTAAAACGTTGATTTTGAGCCAACTTATTTACAAAACTCGCTGCTTTTTGCATATACTATTTCTTATCTTACATTTATTATAAAAATATTGTATTGTTTAAGGCCTCCGCAATGAATATTATTCCTGATTTCTTATTTTTAATCGCTAATATCTGTTCCTTGTTTCTTATATTTTTCATTGTGTGGGAGCCTTTACGGTGAAACGGATTAGTGGCTTAAGGCCGGTTTACACACGCAATGATTAGTGGCGCCAACTGACTGGCATTCATTGGCGCCAGAACCAACTGACAAACTCACAAGTGTTTACACAGTGATTGGCGTATAATATGGAAAATATTTAACATTTATTAAACACATAGTAAATGACAGCAAGCATATAACCTCAAATTTTGAGGTTATATGCTTTGGCCAATAACCGCTAGTAAACGCCACATTACTAGCGCCAGTTTGCATCAAGTGTTTACACTTGCATTTTTACTGGCGTTAGTCGACTGGCGCGGCCTGGCGCCACCAATCATTGCGTGTGTAAACCGGCCTTTAGTGGACAATGCGTATGCGTGATAAAAAATCCTTGCAACGCAGCGACGCGCGCGGTCACATGGCAAACCTATGAAAAGGGGATCCTGCACTGACTGGCGAACTTCCTCGATGTCGATAATGTCAACCTTTCTAATTTTGTTTTCCCTATATCTGTCTTTGTCTAACGAAATGACATCTGTCCTTTTTTCGATTGCTCGCCATCTCTCGCAAGATCCGGCAACTATTGTTGCTGCTCTTCTTGTCATTTGCATCCGTATTTGCATTACTAAAATAATTTTTCGATGGATCTTTTTTTGTACGCATTGAATCTTACTTCTACTTGCACGATATTATTCCTACATGTTTTCCCAAGAGCAGATGATAAAAATTATGTATGTATAAACTGCAGAATTTTTGTTTTAAGCAAATATTGTCGTCAGGTGACAGCTGCGTATGTGCCCAAATAAGTAATATTTTTAATTTTTTGGTGTTTTTGATATAAAATCGCGTTTTCTACCCTAGATTTTTGTGCGTACTTTAATTCTAGACCAAAAACTTGCAATTCTGTAAAGCCAATTAAAAGATCCATCGAAAAACGATAATGTCGGTAAATCATACGGCTGCAGGATCCCCTTATTTCAGAAAGTAACACATACATTTTCACATGCACAAAGTTGCCAAACACATTTAGTTTTATAATAATAAAATTATAAACAAACTTTAATAATAAATTTAATTAACGAAAACACAGTTGTTTTTATAAAAATAGATATTAAATTTGCATTTATAAGGAAAGAACGTACAGACATTAAATTCTAATCGTGACGTAAAATTATAGTTTTTCTGTGTCCGGATTGCGATTTGAAACGCTTATTAATAAATTTTAATGTATAAAATAGTCGTACCCGAGCATATAATTTCAATAAATAATTATGCGGAAAATGTTGACACGGATGAATAAATTCAACTTCTTCAAAAATGGCAATGAGGTTACGAATTATATGCTTTTGTACAATCAATTCCTCAATTTTAGAAAAAAATAAATTTTCTAACGTTTTAAGATATATTACGAAATCATCGTGCGGCATAGATAAATTTCCGAAAGGATTATCTTCAGTAGAATTGTAAGCCCTAAAGAAACAGTAATATGAAGTTTCATTTAAGTCGATGTACGAGTGTGCATATTGAGAACAAATCTCACACGAATGTTTTTGAAGACATTTACGTATTACGTATCCACAAATATATCGGAACGCATCTTGTTCGTTTACGTCCATCTGACGATAAGCATGATCATCCAAAAGTATTGGTTCAATTTTATCTGTCTTGGGTTCAACATCCATATAATTCTCCTCTCTAAAGTTTGTAATAGCTACAAATATATCAGCACTGTCTCTTTCACAATTTCCAGTTTCAGCAGTACAATATTTCATAGAGAAAATTTTTCTGAATGAATAAAAAAACTGAACTGGGGTAGGATTAATAACATTGCCGTTCAATCCTCGAATAGCCGAAAAAAAGTGTTCCAAACAGTCCTGAATAAAACGGCGTAATAATAAAAATTGGATTTCTGAAGACACATTTTGCAAATGTTTCCACATTTGAAGAAGAGAATTTATATTATGTTTCATGCATTTGAACACTTGAATTTTATTAGAAATATTAACACCAGCTTTATTAAATATCGTTATTTTGGATAAATAATCTTTAATTTGTGAAAGAAATTCTAATATTTACTAAGACGTACTTGAGTTTTTACAAAATTTGCAATCTCTGGTGGTAGAAATTCGTCTGTAGCTTCACAGTATTCATTCAAGAACATTTTTTTGTATCTTATTTTTGAAGTTTGTATCTTATTGTTCTGTCGTTGTAATTGTTGTTTTAATTTTCGAACTTCTCAATGTAACGCCTATTCTGCCTCTCAAAATTTTTTTGCGCGGGGAATGATTAGAAAATTTTGGCTCTGTTTGACTATACTGATGCAACTGTTGTGGCTCTGTTTGAGCATACTGATCCAACTGTTGTAGCTCTGTTTGAGCATACTGATTTGACACTGATTCCATTTGCTCATGTCAGAGAGAAACCTGAGAGAGGCCATCCCGGCATTTTTCGTCAATTTTTGTGTGTCGCATCTTCCGACGCGCCACCTGAGAAAGTGCGCATAAACTACGTCGTTTCGCTCGGTAACCGCACATGGTTTGCGCCCGTGCTATCGGTTCGTGTCCGAACTAGCCAGTTAGGAGGGGATATGCTGCGGCCGCGGCGGCCGCGCTCGGCCGGCCCGGGCCCGGCGCACAGTGGAGCCGTTTGCGCGAATTGCGGAAAAAATTATGTTACTTGTAAAATATGCAATGAATGATTATAGAACCTTCCAACGTTGACTTATAAAAATTGCAAAAGTGTATATTTATTAAAAATTAATGATAGGAACGAGTATTTGATTGAAATTAAATAAAAATTCAATTTACATTTAATTTTACGTATAAGAGCAAAGTAATTCTTGCGTTTCAACGCTTAAGTCTAAATTTTTTTTATGTGGTTTACTTCTTAAACTAGTTATTAACGGATCGGATGACACGAGCATCATATATGCATAATATCTTTATTTGTAAGACAGACGGCTACATTTTCTACTATGATTAAGTATAAATATCGTTTATAGTCCTTATTTCTTGCCTCTTGAGCTTCTTCCGATAATGTCCCAACAGGTAACGCTGCATAATTTTTATAATTTCCTTATATTACCGTGAAGAAGAATTTTATTAACGGTAATTGGCATAAAGTATCAAGAATATTTTTCAATAAATATTTCTGCTGCCTTGTACACATAAGAACCGAATTTTTCTGAATTTATTTTTTCACCACAATTAATCGTTTGTAATATTGTGGAAAATTTTCTGATCAATTCCTCGTCAACTCCAGTTATTTCTGCTGTGATTTTTGGATCAGCAAAAAATCGTCGAGAAGTATTTCCGTCGTTAGATGATCCGGAACCTTGTTTAACGATGTCCACTCTCAGTCCAAGTTTATTATAAAAAGCGTCTTGTATTCTTTTTTTTGTTTCTTCTTTTTGAACGCCTGTTTCTGGCGTTGTTGATCACTTCTTGAAAGACAAATTGTAGGCAATATGTAATATACACTCCATAAATTTGATTCGTGCGTGCAAGGGTGACATTCCTAATTTGAGTGCCTCACCTTTTGTTAATTTCTGTTAAGTTGTTCATTTGAGATGATTTGGATCCGCAAATAAAGCACACGAAGATGATGAAGGCGTGTGGGTTACAGCTTGAGCTACCTTACCGTCTATCATCGTAAATATCATTTGATGATTTATTTTGAATGTGGTTCCAAACTTTTCTATTTCTGTTTCTCGTAATTGAGCAATTTCGTCATCCATATACGTTGCTTTTCACTTTTTATTTTTTCAGCAGTTTTTTTTGTGTATTCAAATTGTATTGCTCTGCAATATCTCGTTGAAGAAGGTCGATCATTATTCCAAATAATAATATTTTTATCGTAAAATGAAGTAAGATCTAAGGGCATCAATGAAGTCATAAACATATATTCATCAGATATTTTGTCCATAAAACTTTGTATTCGCTCTGACCTGATGATCCATCACAACCCCATTTTGTGAGCAATGTGAATTCATTGACATCAACCATATTTTTCTTATCTATTGTCTCAAATAGTCTTTTTGCAGTATGATCTAGTAATTTTTGTAAATTATTTGACGCCGAACTCTTTGTAATATTAATGTCGTCTGGGTAGCAATCCTGTTTTGATTTTTGGATATTTTTATACGATGGAAATATATCGAGTCCAATTTTCTTCGCCGCAGCTCTTATTGTTTCATACTGTCGTCTTGATAACTGAGCATCCATTATAATGCCAGAGCAGTGTTAGCATCAAAACCATTTTTCTGACTTTGTATTTTACTTGAAGCGGCATCGATCATTTGTTGTGGGTAAGCAGCGCGTAATTCGCTTAGTTTCATCCGTTTTGCACGATCACAGCATTCGTTGAAACTCTTTTTCGGTCTGCCTACTGAATAGTTTGATGGCCCTGTTGCATGGAGTAGAACTTGCAACTTCAAATTCGACTTCATCAAAAATACCTTGTAACCAAGTACTGTACTTCTTATAGAATCTCGGCTTTGATCATTGCACTGTATTCCATCTTGAATTTAGCTGTGGAAGAAATCGTTTTCTAATCTCCTGCAAAATCTTGTCGAGATAATTGACTGGAAGACTTAGGTAAGATGTACCAATACATAATTTTAGACGATTGAGATCTCGATCACAACGGATAAATTCTGTGACTAATTCTTGATAGGAGATGGAAAAGCTTTTCATGTACAGTACTTGGTTACAAGGTATTTTTGATGAAGTCGAATTTGAAGTTGCAAGTTCTACTCCATGCAACTGGGCCATCAAACTATTCAGTAGGCAGACCGAAAAAGAGTTTCGACGAATGCTGTGATCGTGCAAAACGGATGAAACTAAGCGAATTACGCGCTGCTTACCCACAACAAATGATCGATGCCGCTTCAAGTAAAATACAAAATCAGAAAAATGGTTTTGATGCTAACACTGCTCTGGCATTATAATGGATGCTCAGTTATCAAGACGACAGTATGAAACAATAAGAGCTGCGGCGAAGAAAATTGGACTCGATATATTTCCATCGTATAAAAATATCCAAAAATCAAAACAGGATTGCTACCCAGACGACATTAATATTACAGAAAGTTCGGCGTCAAATAATTTACAAAAATTACTAGATCATACTGCAAAAAGACTATTTGAGACAATAGATAAGGAAAATATGGTTGATGTCAATGAATTAACATTGCTCACAAAATGGGGTTGTGATGGATCATCAGGTCAGAGCAAATACAAACAAAGTTTTATGGACAAAGAAATATATGATAAATATACGTTTATGACTTCATTGGTGCCCTTACATCTTACTTCATTTTACGATGAAAATATTATTTGGAATAATGATCGACCTTCTTCAACGAGATATTGCAGAGCAATAATACAATTTGAATACACAAAAGAAACTGCTGAAAAAATAAAAAATGAAAAGCAACGTACATGGATGACGAAATTGCTCAATTACGAGAAACAGAAATAGGAAAGTTCGGAACCACATTCAAAATAAATCATCAAATGATATTTACGATGATAGACGGTAAGGTAGCTCAAGCTGTAACCCACACGCCTTCATCATCTTCGTGTGCTTCATTTGCGGATTCAAACCATCTCAAATGAACAACTTAACAGAAATTAACAAAAGGTGAGGCACTCAAATTAGGAATGTCACCCTTGCACGCACGAATCAAATTTATGGAGTGTATATTACATATTGCCTACAATTTGTTTTTCAAGAAGTGGTCAACAACGCCAGAAACAGGCGTTCAAAAAGAAAAAACAAAAAAAAGAATACAAGACGCTTTTTATAATAAACTTGGACTGAGGGTGGACATCGTTAAACAAGGTTCCGGATCGTCTAACGACGGAAATACTTCTCGACGATTTTTTGCTGATCCAAAAATCACAGCAGAAATAACTAGAGTTGACGAGGAATTGATCAGAAAATTTTCCACAATATTACAAACGATTAATTGTGGTGAAGAAATAAATTCAGAAAAATTCGGTTCTTATGTGTACAAGGCAACGGAAATATTTATTGAAAAATATTCTTGATACTTTATGCCAATTACCGTTCATAAAATTCTTCTTCACGGTAAGGAAATTATAGAAATTATGCAGCGTTACTTGTTGGGACATTATCGGAAGAAGCTCAAGAGGCAAGAAATAAGGACTATAAACGATATCGACTTAATCATAGTAGAAAATGTAGCCGTCTGTTCACAAATGAAGATGTTATGCTTATATGATGCTTGTGTCATCCGATCCGTTAATAACTAGTTTAAGAAGTAAACCATATAAAAGAAATTTAGACTTAAGCGATGAAACGCAAGAATTACTTTGCTCTTATACGTAAATTGAATTTTTATTTAATTTTAATCAAATACTTGTTCCTATCATTAATTTTTAATAAATATACACTTTTGCAATTTTTATAAGTCAACATTGAAAGGTTCTATGATCATTCATTGCATATTTTACAAGTAACATAATTTTTTCCGCGATTCGTGCAAACGGCTCTACTGTGCGCCGGGCCCGGGCCGGCCGAGCGCGGCCGCCGCGCCGCGGCCGCAGCATATCCCCTCCACTGGCTATTTCGGACACGAACCGATAGCACGGACGCAAACCATGTGCGGTTACCGAGCGAAACGACGTAGTTTATGCGCACTTTCTCAGGTGGCGCGTCGGAAGATGCGACACACAAAAATTGACGAAAAATGCCGGGATGGCCTCTCTCAGGTTTCTCTCTGGCACTACTAATATTTCCAGCGAGCTAACCGGAATTTTTCAGTATCGCCAGAGAGAAACCTGAGAGAGGCCATCCCGGCATTTTTCGTCAATTTTTGTGTGTCGCGTGTTCCGACGCGCCACCTGAGAAAGTGCAACTCAACTACGTCGTTTCGCTCGGTAACCGCGCACATGGTTTGCGTCCGTGCTAATGGTTCGTGTCCGAACTAGCCAGTTAGAGGGGATATGCTGCGGCCGCGGCGGCCGCGCTCGGCCGGCCCGGCGCTCGGCAAGCTTTGAGCGAGGAGAGAAGGACAGACATATGATTTACTGTCTCGGTTGTCTCCGTCTATGACGTAGCTGCTTTGGCACGCGCCGGCTATGCGACGTTGCCACGATCACCACGATGCCACGCATTTCGGGTATCGCGTACGGTTTCTCGCCGAGTGCCGAATCTCGAGTTGGCAAATCGACGAGATGCGCTACGTTACATTTACCGTACAAAATTACCTTTTTAAAAAAAAAGGTAAAAAAAGGCGCCAAGTACACGCATAGTAGTGTATATGTTGTTACCTCAAAAAAAGAGAAAGTGGTAGTATTATACCTCGAAAAAATATAAATAACAAGTGATAGACATAATCTTTATATCTAAAAAAATCTCGAAAAAATCTAAGCAGTAGTATCTTTATTTCCGAAAAATTATAACCCAAGTGATACACATCACAAAATTATGTTACCTTATCAAAAAGAAGAGTCGCGCTTCAAGTGATCTATTACAATTACAAAAAAGAAATGATATCTCTTTAAATTACAGCGCCAATTACAGAGAGATATTGCCTCAAAAAATAATTGTTGCACTACTTTGAAAAATCTTTACATTGTGTCAATTAAAAAAGAATGTATGATAACAATTTTATAAAATTAAAAAATTTTATTTAAATTTCACAAGGGAATACAAGATATTTAAATACAAAGTTTACATGTGTATTTTGTAGTGGTCACAAAAAATTACAGAGGTAACAGTACAAAATAAAAATATTTTATTAAAATATCCAACGAGGGAATACAATTTGTATTTAAATACAAAGTTTATATATGTATTTTTCAATAAAATAGAAGATTTAATCACAAAGAATTACAGAGGTAACAGTACAAAATAAAAATATTTTATTAAAATACATAAATTTTTCTTGTAAAAATACTTGGCGCTGCTAGACCTCAAAATTTTAAATAAATAAGGACAACAATAAATAAAAATAATTCAGAGATAGTCCGGGAGTCAGGGGATTAGATATTGAAGTTCACGGCGCAAAGCTGGAACTTTTTTAAATCGATTTTTATGATATCCCGTAACAAGTGTGTAAAGTCTCTAGAATCAACTCGGCCCGCTTCGCCTTTTTTTATTGCAAAATATATTAAAAAACGCGTTTCTGTACAGTTTTCTTTAAATAACTTCTTTTGTGTTGGTCAAACGAAAAAACTTGAAGAGAGGAAAATTGTTCGGAAGGAAATTTCCTATAAGAATAAGTTTTAAAAAATTTTTTAAAAAATTTTTTAATTGCAAAATTGCAAAAAATACGCGAGAAAAGGACCATTTTTACAGGTTCCCGAAAACTGGGTTAAAAATTATCATATTTAAGCGGACATTCACTCAATGATACCTTTCAGTATGCTGAACAAGTGTGCACAAGGCTCGCCTCCAATTTTTATATGGTTGCCTATTAACAAATTATTTATGCAAATCGGGCGCTTGGCTCTCACGTCTGAACGGGTGTACTTATTTTGATGCCCTTTATCAGAAATGAAAGGTAACGATGTCTACTTTATGAATTTAAAATAAAACAATTTTTTTTCTACAATTTGACTATTATTTAAAACAATTTAAATTTCGTATATTAAATATCGGCGTTGTTTATTGGCGTAAAGTAATGCAAATAGCACTATTGGTTTGCGCTTAAAAAATCATGAATTTCAAAAAAAAAACGTCCCGATACGACCAATAGAAGCCGAGATAATTGACTTTTACATAATTAATTATTACAGCTGAACTATTTCATATTTTTACTTGAAATTTGGTGTGAAGGTACTGGAGTGAGTGCTTTAACGGTGGAATTTTTTTCGCTGCGATTCGACTGCCAGGTTCGGCGAAAAAAAAAGTCGAATACAGCGGTTTTGGAGCGAGATAGAGTCCCTCTAATAAGAGTCGCGACACGTGTTGAGTTTCGGCAAAATTCTGCGAGAGAGATAGAGATATACGCCATCTTACTTTAGACAAACGCATGCGCATAACGGTGCTGCGTATGTCACGTATGTATTCTCTACGTATGAAGTGTTCACCACGTGTTTATCCGAGTTGTATCACCCGAGTTGTAATGATATTAAAGAACAATTGTGAGAATGGGTGGGTGTGCTGCGCCTTTTTGCAATAATTCTTCAAAAAAAGGGTATGTCATGAAAGTGTTTCCCAGAGACCCGCAGCGTCGGGCTCTATGGGAGCGAAACGTTCCACGCGAAAATTGGACAGCGACGAATAATTCGTATCTCTGCGAGGTAAAGTAATTGTTTTTACTTTTATTGCTATACAATGTCCATAAAAACTAACCTGTCTCACGGTCTAAGTTAGAGACGTTATTAAGACGGAATTAATATGTCATTTGACGTCACTGTGCTATCTGAGCATATAAAAATTTTTATAAATTGCAATAATAATATATATTTTGTATTTTCAGATGCATTTTTCTCCAGAAATGTGGGAACAAAGATGTGACGGAAAACGAAAATTAAAACCAGGAGCGGTTCCAACAATATTTGGGTTTTTTATGAAAAAAACAAATACAGATGCAAGCAGAAATGAACAAATATCAAAGGAACATGCTAAAGAAGAGCAAGTGAGTATTAATAGGTACATTAAAATTATTAGGCAAAAATATATATACACTTACACGTATTTCACGTATCAATAATATATTGCAGCTTAACATTGAAGATTTGGAATGTAATACAATAAAGAACACTGCGGAGTATATTTTAGTAAATGACATTCCAGACAGCAACATTGTAGATGCTGTACTTTCTACTACAGCTGAAAATAACACGGCAGAATGTATATTGACATCTACTTCTGATACATGTATCTCTAAATCTGAAAACTCAAACAACGAACAATTATGTAAAGGAAAATGTAATGAAGTAATTAAAAAAGCAAAGCTGCGTATGATAATAATGCAGAAGAAAATGAAAGTGATGAAATCAAAACTACACTCATTACAAGAAAAAATAAATAATGATAAATACAAGAAGGCTCTACAAGGAATATTTAACGAAGATCAAATAGCAGTATTATGTACAAAATGTCAAAAAAGTAAAAATTGGTCTAATGAAACTGTACAGCGTGCTCTAAAATTAAAGCTGGCCTGTGGAACCAATGGTTATGAAGAAGTTCTTCGTCAAGGTATGCCATTTCCATCTTTACGAACAATACAAAGACGATTGGAAGATTTCAAATTTGAGCCCGGAATTTCGGAGAAGATGTTTGACTTCTTAGCATATAAGAAGTCTTACTTTTGTAAAGATACTGATGTAGAATGTGGACTGGTATTCGATGAAATGGCTATCACACCGCGAAAATCCTATGATCCTTCCACCGAAGCAATTGTAGGAGATATAACATTTCCAAATGAAACAGGTATTGCTACGCATGCTCTAGTTTTTATGCTTGTTGGCATAGTTAATCGTTGGAAACATATAGTGGGATATCATTTTACAGGTAACAGTTTCAACAGTAAATTAGCAAAAGAAATAATATTTCAGATAATACATAAAGCAGAAGCAGTGGGCTTCCACGTGAATTTTATAACATCAGACATGGGTTCAGGAAACATTGGAATTTGGAAACTGTTAGGTATAAGCACAGGAAAATATAGTAACACAGTTAATCGTATCATACATCCTTGCGATATAAATAGATATTTGTATGTTATTGCCGACCCACCTCATCTTCTCAAAAATCTGAAACAAGCTTTGATTAATAATAAAGTAATAACCATTTCTGAAAATACCGTACACAAATATAAGTTACCGACAAACAAAATATACTTAAAACACTTCGATGAACTGCTAACTATTCAAGAAAATTCGGAACTATTATTAACGCCTAGATTTAAAGTCGCTGATATCAAATGTACGAACAATTTCAGTAAAATGAGGGTAAACAAAGCTAAAAATGTTTTTTCGAATGATGTTAGCAGTTCATTTCAATTATTAGCGCATGAACGTAATAAATCTGATTTTTATACTACTGCGTGGTTCGTCAAACTTATATGTAAATGGTTTAGTCTGGTTACATCAAGAACTTGTAAACTAGCGCTTGGTAAAAAAGTAGAAAACATATATACAGAGAATATTGAATTTTTACGAGAAGTTATTGATATTTTTACAGAGTTACAAATAGGAAATGGTGAATTTAAACCTGTACAGAGAGGCATTATTATAACTACTACATCCATAATTCAATTAACTGACTATCTCCTTGAACACAAAAACGTGCAATTTGTTTTAACTTCTCGATTTACTCAAGATGCCGTAGAAAATCTTTTTTCACAAATCAGACTGAAGCATGTGATACCGCATCCATTACAATTTATTCAAGACTTAAAACTAATTTCCATAGCCATGTACATGAAATATATTTATAGTAGTAGTTATGATAATGATGGGGGAAATTATTTACAAGGATTTCTAGAATACTTAAATAAAGACAAAAAAACAAAAAAACAAAAAGGCATAAGTATTGCAGAAAATAATAATAATGTAATAAATATAGATACACTTCCCGCTTTCAATCCTTACATAATACAACTGTCTAATCTTGAATTGAATTCGTTGTATAATATTGCCGGATACATTATTAATTCAATTAGCCGAAGGTGTAAAATTTGTAAAAAGTGTTTGCTTTCTGTAGGATCTAAGAGTAAATTATCTTATCATTTTACAAAATTAGTACAACTGAAAGCTTACACTCAGAATTCTTTATATTTTATTAACAAACTTACATTCGGCATTTTTATACGATTAGAACAGATGTTCAGATATTATTCAAAATATTTCTCGGATATAGGAAATACCAACATTAAATTATTTCTTATATCTAAATTTCGTGATGTTTCAGCTAATCATATTTTAAACTGTCATCAGTTGTATTTCAAAATTATTAAAAGATTTGTCGTTTTACGATTACATATTTATCAAAGAAAAAATACTATGCTCAGTAAACGTAGGTATGATAGCAAATCCATGGCTATGCATAATATTTTTTCTTAATAAGATTCAATATGTCTTGCTTTTTAAATATAATTTATGAAACTATACAATAAAAATGTTTCGTTTATTATTATATATTCTATTCTCTTTATTTTATAAAGTTTATTATGTATTCCGTAATATTTTTTTTTAAACACAAGTGTCTTAATACAATAAATTACTATTATTGCAATATTTTCGTTCTTTCTTTTTCCCTTTCTTTTTATTTCCTTACTCAAACTGTTAATTCTTCACACATTTGCTATACAGAGAAAATTCTTATATATGTTTTGCTTTTATTACATATATTTTCATTTTCCTTTGCCACAATTTACTGTTACTGTCATTTCTACAATTCAAATATTGGCGGGAGTTGCCGAAAAATGCCGGACCAATCAAAAGTTACACCCACGTGTCGCGACTCTTATTAGAGGGACTCTAGAGCGAGAGCGCCGGAGCGGACGCAGCGGCGGCTCGACTGCGTGGCGCGCAGGCGCGCGAGGCGCGTGTGCCGCCGCTGCGTCCGCCAAGCTCGCTTAATTAACAATCACTTTTCTCTGCAACAAAAGCACGTATCCAAACGAATTTTTTTTTAAATCTGCTTGAAATTTTCCGAATTTTATGATTATCACATTATAAATGTCATATTCTCAGTATTAACGGAGATAAACAAAATATATTAGGAAAAATACGTATTAATTATTAATAACAAATTATTTTTGTGATATTTTATACTGTATTGTATGTTGTATATTGTCAATTGTATAAAGTTCACCATGCGTTATTCTGTTTTATTTGCAACTAGAAGATCAAATTAAATTATTTTAAGCAAAAAGAGACTCAAAAAATGTCACGTAAAATAAAGTAAAATAAGTGTGTAAGTGTGTAGAAAACCTATTTTTTATCTGTATTGACAGTATACAATATACAATACAGCATACAATTGACAATATAAAACATACAATACAGTATAAAATATCACAAAAATAATTTGTTATTAATTAATACGTATTTTTCCTAATATATCTTGTTTATTTCCGTTAATACTGAGAATATGACATTTAAAATGTGATAATCATAAAATTCGGAAAATTTCAAGCAAATTTAAAAAAAAATTTGTTTAAATACGTGCTTTTGTTGCAGAGAAAAGTAATTGTTAATTAAGCGAGCTTGGCGGACGCAGCGGCGGCACACGCGCCTCGCGCGCCTGCGCGCCACGCAGTCGAGCCGCCGCTGCGTCCGCTCCGGCGCTCTCGCTCCAAAACCGCTGTATTCGACTTTTTTTTTCGCCGAACCTGGCAGTCGAATCGCAGCGAAAAAAATTCCACCGTTAAAGCACTCACTCCAGTACCTTCACACCAAATTTCAAGTAAAAATATGAAATAGTTCAGCTGTAATAATTAATTATGTAAAAGTCAATTATCTCGGCTTCTATTGGTCGTATCGGGACGTTTTTTTTTTTGAAATTCATGATTTTTTAAGCGCAAACCAATGGTGCTATTTGCATTACTTTACGCCAATAAACAACGCCGATATTTAATATACGAAATTTAAATTGTTTTAAATAATAGTCAAATTGTAGAAAAAAAAATTGTTTTATTTTAAATTCATAAAGTAGACATCGTTACTTTTCATTTCTGATAAAGTGCATCAAAATAAGTACACCCGTTCAGACGTGAGAGCCAAGCGCCCGATTTGCATAAATAATTTGTTAATAGGCAACCATATAAAAATTGGAGGCGAGCCTTGTGCACACTTTTTCAGCATACTGAAAGGTATCATTGAGTGAATGTCCGCTTAAATATGATAATTTTTAACCCAGTTTTTGGGAACCTGTAAAAATGGCCCTTTTCTCGCGTATTTTTTGCAATTTTGCAATTAAAAAATTTTTTAAAAAATTTTTTAAGACTTATTCTTATAGGAAATTTCCTTCCGAACAATTTTCCTCTCTTCAAGTTTTTTCGTTTGACCAACACAAAAGGAGTTATTTAAAGAAAACTGTACAGAAACGCGTTTTTTAATATATTTTGCAATAAAAAAAGACGAAGCGGGCCGAGTTGATTCTAGAGACTTTACACACTTGTTACGGAATATCATAAAAATCGATTTAAAAAAGTTCCAGCTTTGCGCCGTGAACTTCAATATTCTTATTTTTTAATAGCCCTGACTCCCGGACTAAGAAGAATGCGACGAGAATAACAAAATGATTATCAGCGTGGTGTGTATGTGCGAGCGAGTGATATGGGTGTGCGTGACGACGGCGAATAATGCGGCTTATAATTAAGTATAGGATAAGTTTATTTATTTATTTAAAATTTCGAGGTCTAGCAGCGCCAAGTATTTTTACAAGAAAAATTTATGTATTTTAATAAAATATTTTTATTTTGTACTGTTACCTCTGTAATTCTTTGTGATTAAATCTTCTATTCTATTGAAAAATACATATATAAACTTTGTATTTAAATACAAATTGTATTCCCTCGTTGGATATTTTAATAAAATATTTTTATTTTGTACTGTTACCTCTGTAATTTTTTGTGACCACTAAAAAATACACATGTAAACTTTGTATTTAAATATCTTGTATTCCCTTGTGAAATTTAAATAAAATTTTTTAATCTTATAAAATTGTTATCATACATTCTTTTTTAATTGACACAATGTAAAGATTTTTCAAAGTAGTGCAACAATTATTTTTTGAGGCAATATCTCTCTGTAATTGGCGCTGTAATTTAAAGAGATATCATTTCTTTTTTGTAATTGTAATAGATCACTTGAAGCGCGACTCTTCTTTTTGATAAGGTAACATAATTTTGTGATGTGTATCACTTGGGTTATAATTTTTCGGAAATAAAGATACTACTGCTTAGATTTTTTCGAGATTTTTCGAGATATAAAGATTATGTCTACCACTTGTTACTTATATTTTTTCGAGGTATAGTACTACCACTTTCTCTTTTTTCGAGGTAACAACATATACACACTATTATGCGTGTACTTGGCGCCTATTTTATATAAGTACCGGACGTTTGTCTGTCTGTCTGTCTGTACGCGAACTACTCATTCGTTAGTGGACCGAATTTTTACCAAAAGTATATGAAATAGGGGTAGAATTTTTCGGGGATGAAAATTTCGCGGTTAATTTTTCGTTGCCGATCTTTTTGGAAACCGGTTCCCAAATTTTTTCAAATTGTACGAGAATTTTTCGGGAATTAATTTACCGAATCTTAAGGAATTGTATATGAAACAGGGATAGAATTTTCCGGGGAGTGCTATAAAATGTATAATTTTTTATTCCCGATCTTTTTGGAAACCAGTTACAAAATTTTTCCACTTTTTCGGAAATTAAGTGACCGAATCTTAAAGAATTATTATATGAAGTAGGGATAAAATTTCCCACGGATTGCCATAAAGTGTATAATTTTTCGTTACCAATCTTTGTGGAAATCGGTATTAAAAAATTTTCCAATTTTTCGGAAATTAATTGACCGAATCTCAAACAATTGTATATGAAGTAAAGGTAGAATTTTCTGGGGAATGCTATAAAGTGTATTATTTTTCGTTACCGATCTTTTTGGAAACCGGTTACGAAATTTTTCCAATTTCTCGGGAAATAATTGAATTTTAAAGAATTACATATGAAATTTGAATTTTCCAATTTTTCGGAAATTAATTGACCGAATCTCAAACAATTGTATATGAAGTAAAGGTAGAATTTTCTGGGGAGTGCTATAAAGTGTATTATTTTTCGTTACCGATCTTTTTGGAAACCGGTTACGAAATTTTTCCAATTTCTCGGGAAATAATTGAATCTTAAAGAATTACATATGAAATTTGAATTTCCCAATTTTTCGGAAATTAATTGACCGAATCTCAAACAATTGTATATGAAGTAGAGGTAGAATTTTCTGGGGAATGCTATAAAGTGTATTATTTTTCGTTATCGATCTTTTTAGAAACCGGTTACAAAATTTTTCCAATTTCTCGGGAAATAATTAAATCTTAAAGAATTACATATGAAATAAGGGTAGAATTTCTCCGGGATTGCTATAAAGTGTACACTTTTTCGTTACCGATTTTTTTGGGAACCGGTTACAAAGGACCCCGCACAAAACCACGGGAAATTGGTTTTCGGTCAAATTGGCTGAAATTTCACTATGTTATAGTTTTCGCCGTGCTGATAAAAAGTTATCATTGCACCAAGTCCCAAAAGTCAATATTTCCCAAGATATAAAGGGTCAAAGTAGTGAAATACGGTCATCCGCAGTAGTAAGACGTATGTTATAAGTATAAGTGATACATTGATATTTATTCCCGAAATAAATAAAAATCGATTTTTACATATATATATGTAATAAATAAATAGGGCAACAGTGTGGTCTAGTGGTAGAGCGCCAGACTCGTAATCTGAAGAACCAGGTTCGAGTCCACTAGAGCCATGTAAACATGGAATGTTTTTTTGAAGCTGCGCCCCTCCGTACACGATAGGCTCTTGTGCGGAGCAAACTGGGCTCCGTCTTTCGGAAAAAGACGTTAAGCCGTTGGTCCAAAGGGTTAAAGTGAGAACAGAAAGGGTAGTAGTGTAAAGGTTTGGGGTAACGTTCCTTATAAAAACGCCTTGCAAACCCTGCGGGGATAAGCAATAAAGATAGTTTATGAGTTTTTTTAATGTAATAAATAAATATTGAACATGCGAACCAGCCAACTAAGGCAAGATCGAGGGTTGATCCGGCCAGCTAAGGCAAGACCGAAGGTTGTGTGTCAAACCATCAATGAGTTCCTACAAGGGGTGATGCAATCGATATCCTGAAGGATTTTGTTATACTATTCTTGTGGACGATTTCCAGCATCTTGCACGCTCTGAATCAGTCTTGCAGAAGGATAGTGAATATTTTCCTGATGTCTCGCATATCCTATGTACCATATGACACTGGTAATATGTGCACAGGTGCCGACAGTTCGAGCGCCAGATTTGCAAGTACAATAATGACCTTCTATCGGATTATCCTCCTCTTCCACTTGGTCATTTTCTCTTTCTTCGAGAGTTGATCGATATGCTATCCAAAGTTGATGTTTCGTCGCGTTACGAAATCTAGAATATACTCTAACTCTCATCAAACCTGGCCAAGGTAGTCGGTCTTCTTGTAACATCTCAATTTGGTATTCTTCATCATCATCTCTACGTAACTTATCTTGCACATATGAAGGAGATAGTTTTATTTGATACGTACCAAAAGTGAAATCCTTCAAATGGTCAATTGTTAGAATTGGAAAATCATCTAAGTGTGCTGCATCTAAACGAATCCATCTTTGAGCGTTTCGCCTGTGAAGATTTTCTATTTCTACAAGTGCTTGAAGAACGTTTGGTTCCTTTGCCTTTTTAAGTAATCGTTGAGCTAATTCAATATTAGCACCTTCCATTGTTAGAGGAGGGTGATATTTATTAATTATTGCACCAGCTATCCGGTAAAAGTCTCCTATATGTGGAACATGTTGGATTTGTACGACTTGATCAAAGAATTTAAAGATTGATTTAATATGTCCATTTCTAGCTTCTACTACCCACCTCGATTTCGTAACTAAACGCGAAGCATTAGCATTTTCAGTGTTAAGTTGATGTTCGCCACGTTCGAGTTGTGCTGTCATCTTCCAAGAAATGCCCAAACGATTTAATAATACAGTAGCATCTCGATATCCACGATCAACAATTACAATATCGTTCTCTTGAAACCATTGCCTCATTCTTTCAGCATCTCTATCAAACTCGTTTAGTAAAATAGCAGCATCATTGTTACGACTATCAGAAAAGTATGGACCTTGGATATCAAGAATGTAGCCATCGGGTGCAACTATTAAGTGCGGTTTGACTAAATGGCGGCTTTTGTGTACGCAATACGACTGTCGTAGTGCTCTGAAGTTGGTACTTTTTGGGATGAAAGTGTAAGTACCATCGATGGCTGCAATAACTCGAGGAATATCAGGCTCCGGGTTATACAACTCATTGGCGAATTCCGTAACATGTCTAGCAATATAAACGTCGCGTGTTATAGCATCAAAGCCAATATTGCTAGGTACAAAACGCAACATCAAAGACTGTCTCACAGTTGCAATAGCCATACTTGTTGCTTGTCTACTCGAATACTGGAACATATGAGTGAGGAATTCGTCCGAAAGTCCCTGTCGCAACTTACATAAAAAAAGTAATAGGTCTTTTTTACTGACATATCTGTAACCACCAGCACAAGGGACTCTATTGCAATAAGTGAATAATTCTCGGAATTGTTCTTTCGTTAAAGGACAAAAGCTTTTGAACTCCTCATCATTGAAACCATATTCATCTTCTATTCTGGTCATACTTTTAGCTACATCACGTAGACTTTGTAAGAATATTTGGAGTTGTGGTCCTCTTATCAGATACGGTCTATTGACAAAACGTAAACCAAGTAACAGAGGTGGTAGGAGATAACCTCGATCATTCAAATAATGTCTACATGATTTGACATTTTCAGGAATAAAAATATTTCTAGAAATGAAAACATTAGCCTTACACTCCATTGAAAGTCGATGCAAATCAAACTGGGCATTACAAATAAGACAGGTACCGTTGTTAGTTTGGGTTAAAACATTTAATCTCAAACAGCCAGGATCTTGTTCAACAACTCTTATCTCTTCAAGAATTGACCGATTACAATTAAGGCATAGTCGTGTACGATCAGTTACATCCAAAGGAGGCAAATTAAAAGCATTTCGTCTATGAATAGCTATTTCTAGTTTACCAGCATTTTCTTCTCCATCAATACGAGCCATTGTTCTTAAAAGAAATCTTCCATTACAGATGTAACAAAAAAGATTTCGTTTTGCCATTTTATACTAACAGAAATGTCACACTTTATTTTGATTGTGAGTAGCCGTGAAAACAACTGAATGTGAGTAGCTGTGAAAACAACTGATTGTGAGTAGCCGCGAAAACAACTGATTGTGAGTAGCCGTGAAAACAACTGATTTTGAGTAGCCGTGAAAACAACTGATTGTGAGTAGCCGTGAAAACAACTGATTTTGAGTAGCCGTGAAAACAACTGATTGTGAGTAGCTGTGAAAACAACTGATTGTGAGTAGCCGTGAAAACAACTGATTTTGAGTAGCCGTTAAAATAACTGATTGTGAGTAGCCGTGAAAACAACTGATTGTGAGTAGCCGTGAAAACAACTGATTGTGAGTAGCCGTGAAAACAACTGATTTTAAGTAACCGTGAAAACAACTGATTTTGAGTAGCCGTGAAAACAACTGATTGTGAGTAGCCGTGAAAACAACTGATTGTGAGTAGCCGTGAAAACAACTGATTGTGAGTAGCCGTGAAAACAACTGATTGTGAGTAGCCGTGAAAACAACTGATTGTGAGTAGCCGTAAAAACAACTGATTGTGAGTAGCCGTGAGAAGTCCGTGTTGGAAGTCCTAGATTTATTGTATTTACTGATTTTAGCAGATTAGCAGATACAACTGATTTTTTACCTTGGCAACGCCACCCAAGATCAATCTACTAAAATCAGTAAATACACAGCTTCGGAAAAACATTCCATGTTTACATGGCTCTAGTGGACTCGAACCTGGTTCCTCAGATTACGAGTCTGGCGCTCTACCACTAGACCACACTGTTGCCCTATTTATTTATTACATATATATATGTAAAAATCGATTTTTATTTATTTCGGGAATAAATATCAATGTATCACTTATACTTATAACATACGTCTTACTACTGCGGATGACCGTATTTCACTACTTTGACCCTTTATATCTTGGGAAATATTGACTTTTGGGACTTGGTGCAATGATAACTTTTTATCAGCACGGCGAAAACTATAACATAGTGAAATTTTAGCCAATTTGACCGAAAATCAATTTCCCGTGGTTTTGTGCGGGGTCCTTTTTTCCAATTTTTCGGGAATTAATTGACCAAATCTTAAAAAATTATATATGAAATAGGAGTTGTGTCAAAATTTTTTTAATTTTTGGAGAATAAGTTTAATTTTTTATTAATGGATAATTTTTCATTAATGATTTGATTCTTTTGAAACCGGTTACGAAGTTTTTTTAATTTTTCTAAAGGAGTTTTCGATTTTTGTTTAAAAAAATGTACGTGATTGTTTTAATTTCTTCAAATTTTGAGGTATTAGCTGAATTTTTTTAGAGATATTTCCCGAATTCGGGAAATAACCGACCAAATTTTAAAGAATTATATATGAAACAGAGGTCGGGAATAATCGACCAAATTTCAAAGAATTGTATATGAAACAGAGGTAGAATTTTCCGGGGAGTGCTATAAAGTGTATAATTTTTCGCTAACGATCTTTTTGGAAGCTAATATCAGAAATTTTTTCAATTTTTCGGGAATTAATTGACCGAATTTTAAAGGTAGATTTTTTCGGGGAGTGTAGAATTTTTCGGGGAGTGCTTTGTATATGAAGTAGGGGTAGAACTTTCCGGGGAGTACTATAAAATATATAATTTTTTTATTACAAAATTTTTTTGTTTTTTGTTTCATTACTTATTGACTTTTTGTCTTTCTTTTTGCTTCCTCATAGAGGAAGCTTTGTTTTCATGAATTTCGTATATGAACCTTTGATCGCGTATAAAGTTGGGTTTAGTCAACCAAATTAAAGAAAATTATATATGAAATAGGGGTAGAAGAAACCAATGAAGAGATTGGTTTTTGAGTTTTTTCTGCCAATATGTTGAGATTGTTGTAAAACCTCGAAATATCGTCTAAAAAAAATGTGTGTGTGTGTGTGTGTGTGTGTATGTGCACATTTGATGTTGTGGTTGCTCTAACTTCCGTAAATATTGAGATATCGGGCTGTTTTTTTTTTATTGATAGAGTATTGTTTAAAGAAGGTTGGTATTGAATTTGGCGATGATCGGTAAAGGGGTTCTTTTTTAAAAAAATTTTTGAATGTTTTTTTAGAAATGTCCGATTTGTATATGAACCTTTGATTGCGTATAAAGTTGGCTCTAATCAACCAAATTTTAAAAAATTATATATGAAATAGGGGTAGAAGAAACCAACGAAATATTGTTTTAGGCAATAAAATTACCAAATTTACAGAAATGTCTATAACTACAGAACTGATCAACCAAATCGTAACGAATTATATATAAAATAGGGGTAGAATAGACTGAAGAATATAATGGAATTAATAAAAATTGTTAATAATAAAGGGGTTACCAATTTCTGTTAAAAATTTTTTTATAAATGTCTGTGGTTGCTCTAACTTCCGCAAATATTGAGAGAGAGAGAGAGAGAGAGAGAGAGAGAGAGAGAGAAAGAGAGAGAGAGAAAAAGAGATATAATTTATTATGCCCAAGAAAAACTAAAGGGCAAAGATTAACAATACAGAAAGGAAACAAAATGTGCATGCTCTCTCTTGCACAAATCAGTTAAGAGTAGAGCACAACCAACGGCTTATCACAACAGTATACACTGTAAAAGGTCTAGAACAAACGCAGCTTAAAAATAGGAACAATATAAGTAGAGTAAACTAAGACTAATACCGAGAATAAGACACTACGCAACTTACAAGCTGTTAACAGGGAAAAACACCATCAAAGGCCCCGCACCAGCAATCGATATCATGCAACCTCACGCGCCAACAAATACGCCCTGAGAAGACCTTTAAAGGAGACAATTGAGGAAGCAGAGAGGTAATATTACTAGGAAGAGAATGCCAAAAGTATATAGATGAAAGATGAAAGGAGTTTCTATAGGTTGTAGTTCTATGGGAAGTGTGGTATAATGGAATAGTTTGAGTTAGCCGCGCAGACCGCGCCAATGGGACAGTCGCCGACGGGCGTGTAGAGAGCGACACCTGTCGAGGTTAGGGGGATGTACCACGGAGTATCGAGAGCGAGTAGGGAAGATCGAGGAGCATGGCGGTGTGTTGGGCCCCGGCTCGGAAGCTTAAGAATAAAGAACACGTTTTCCCCGTTATTCGCGAGTACGATTACTGTCCTGCCCTTCCTCGTCCCGCGAATAATACATGGTGGCAGCGCCGGACTTACGCCAAAGTGTGTGATTACACATCAAGGAAGATAGTAACGAAGAACTGAGACTTTTAGTTATGAGAGTGAAAAACATCGTGCGTGCGTGAAGAAGACAAGATGTCCGACACGACGGCGGTGATCGTGCAGCCGGGAGTGGCTCTCCCAGAACCGTTCGACTTTAACAAGCCTCAAAACTGGGATACATACAAATCCCGTTTTAACCGCTATTGCATAGTGGCGGGTGTGACAAGTTCCGAGCAACAAGTAAATTCGTTATTGTACGCGATGGGACCACGAGCGGAAACCATCTTCACATCATTTAATTTAAGTGAAACCGACGCGAAAGACATTGTTAAAGTAAGAGAGAAGTTCGATGGCTTCTTTAACGGAAGGAAGAATATTATCTATGAACGTGCGAGGTTCAATATGCGCGTGCAATCCCCGGGGGAGAGCATGGAAGATTTTATTACAGACTTGTGCAAATTAGCAGATTCGTGCGAGTACGAAAACTTCCGTGAACAATTAATTCGCGATCGGATTGTCGTAGGCGTGGCCGACCGACGCCTCTCTGAGAGATTGCAACTTCTCGATGGTTGGATTACAGAAGAGCCGTGGAAGTAGCTAGAAGCTATGAAACGGTACAAAGACAGAATCAAATGTTACGTTCGGATGTGGCGGGAACCGGAACGGCGGTAAACCGTGTGCAAAACAAGACTAAAACTCGTAAAGGAAAGAATTATTCTACGCCATGGAAGTGCTACGGTTGCGGAAGTGAGAAGAAGCATACAAAAGAAGATTGCCCCGCGCGTAGTTCGAAGTGCAATAAATGTGCTAAAGAGGGCCATTGGGCAAAAGTGTGCAAATCCGGAACGGCAGATGTCAGGTCTGAGAAGATTAAATCCAAGACGGCTGTACGTCAGGTGGAAGATGACTCTCGTGCAGATCCGTTCTTTGTGGCGACGGTGAGCCAATCACAGGCTCCGTCGGACGAGCCGTGGCGGGCTAAAGTGACTGTAGACGACGTTACGGTTTGTTTTCAATTGGATCCCGGTGCGGATGTGACTCTAATCACAGACAGTACATATAAAGAAAATAAACGAACCTTCGGTAAATTATACCCCGCGGATCGTAACCTAGAGAGTGCCTCTCGCGATTCGTTGAAGTGTATAGGCATGTTCACTACCAGGCTTAGTTATGGAAATCGGGCGTTGAATACCAACGTGTTTGTTGTAAAAGGGTTACGGAAAAATTTGCTAGGACGGGGTGAATGTGTCGGACTAAACCTAGTGATGCGGTGCTCACAAGTTTCTGCGCAAAGCATGGTGAGACCCTTTACAGAATTTCCCGGGTTGTTTAATCGCTTGGGTCTTTTGAAAACGTCGTACAGTATTAAACTTCGTAAAGACGCTAAACCATTCAATTTATCTCAGCCGCGTCGGGTGCCATTAGCTTTAATGTCGAAGTTAAAGGCAAAACTTGAAGAAATGTTGCAGATGGGGGTCATCGAGAAAGTAGAAGAGCCAACGGACTGGTGCAGCGGTATTGTGTTAGTTAAAAAACAAAATACAGATGACATTCGTGTTTGTGTGGACTTAACATTCCTGAATCAGGCGGTAGAAAGGGAACATCATCCGATGCCTGTCGTAGAACATACGTTGGGCCAGCTGGAAGGGGCCAAATATATAACGAAACTTGACTGTGTGTCGGGGTTTTGGCAAGTGCCGTTAAGTAAGGATTCAAGGAAGCTAACTACGTTTATTACCCCATTCGGGAGATTTTGTTTTTGCAGACTTCCCTTTGGAATTTCATCCGCTCCGGAATGCTTCCAAAAACGAGTTTCACAAGTTCTGGAGGGTCTAGAGGGAGTTGCTAATCTCATAGACGATATAATAGTGTGGGGAAAAACCATACAAGAGCATGACGTTAGACTTCGTGCTGTACTGCGTCGTTTGGAAGAAAACAACATTACCTTGAATGCCAATAAATGTCAATTTTGTGTACAGGAGACGACGTTTCTGGGACATCGCATTTCGGCTGATGGTATCAGTCCAGATCCTTCAAAAGTACAAGCCATCGCCGAGCTGACAGCACCGAACGATGTTACGGGTGTTAGATCTTTCCTAGGGATGGTGAACTACCTGGGAAAATTTGTACCGCGATTATCCGAGACCCTTACTCCGATTTATAATCTGTTGAGAAGTAATGAAGAATTCGTGTGGTCAGCAGATTGTGAGAAGGCGTTCAGATCAGTATTGAAGGTCCTGACCAGTTCTCCTTGTCTAGCAATTTTCGATCCAAATCGACGGACGATCGTATCAGCGGATGCTTCATCCTTTGGACTGGGAGCAGTACTTCGTCAGGAAGATGAGACGGGAGAACTACGTCCTGTTGCCTACGCGTCAAGAACTCTGACTGATGCCGAGCGGCGGTATGCTCAGATTGAAAAGGAGATCTTAGCTCTCACTTGGGCATGTGAGAGGTTCCATGACTTTATCTACGGAAAATTCTTCTACTTGGAGACGGATCACCGGCCATTGGTTCCATTACTAATGACGAAAAATCTTGACGAGTTGTCGCCTCGTCTTCAGAGAATGCGTATGCGATTAATGCACTATGACTTTGAGTGTTTCTTTACTGCAGGTAAAGATATTCTTGCAGCGGATTATCTATTTCGCTCTCCATTGAAGATATCGGGCAGCCTCAATCTACAGGAAGAGATTTCTGCCCATGTTCAGTTTGTGTTTGAGCAATCTCCAGTATCCGACACAATACTTTCAAGACTTTTGGAGTTACAAGCGGAAGATCCCGTGTGTCGTGAACTGGTGAAATACATTCAAAAAGGATGGCCGTGTAAAGACAAGATCAGTGCTTCCGTGAAACCCTTTTATGAATTTCGTGCCAATCTCACTCTGGCACGGGGGTTTATTATGTTAGGCGATCGGTTCTACATTCCTACAGGACTTCGTCGGGAAACTTTGGAAGCCATCCATAATACTCATCAGGGCATCGAAAAATGCAGAGCTCGCGCTAGGTACAGCGTTTGGTGGCCGAAATTATCAGCGGAGCTTCAACAATTGGTGGACAGCTGCGCGGTGTGTGTACAGAGCAGACCCGCGCGTTCTGAGCCATTGAAGCCATCTAATTTCCCGAATCGACCGTGGCAAATTATCGCCATGGATTTATTCAAACACGGTGCCAGTTGGTATCTATTAGTTGCAGACTTCTATTCCCGGTACCCGGAAGTGTACCAATTACCAGATTTACGATCAACGACCATTATTGTTCGTCTGAAGGAGATTTTTGCACGCCATGGAATTCCGGATATGATTCGATCCGACAACGGGACACAATTCGACCCACTACGCACGATGGAATTCCGGGCCTTCAAGAAGACATTTGGATTGGAGCACGAAACATCGTCCCCTCATTTCCCTCAGAGCAATGGGTTCATAGAAGCAATGGTAAAAACCGTAAAGGGCGGTTTGGAAAAGTCCAAGGATTTCAACGTTTGGTTATTAGAATACCGTACAACTCCCTTAAAGTGCGGTTTTTCTCCCAGCGAATTAGCCATGGGACGGCAAATTAAGTCCTTTCTCCCTGTTACACCATCCTTACTGATGCAAAAAACAATTGACCGCAACATACTGCTGTCTAAAGAAAGGGAGAGGATTGATCGCCAGAAGAAGAATTTTGATCGTCGTCACCACAAGAGCGAGCGCGATGATCTAGAAGAGGGTGATTGTGTCTGGATTCGCGATTTACGCCGCTGGGGCGTTATACAGGAACGTGCGGACCAGCCAAGATCCTATATCATACGATCAGATACGGGGACGTATCGTCGAAATAGAAGCCATTTACATCGTCTGAATACACCTCTAGGATATTTTGATACGCCGGAGGATACGCCTGATAAAAAGGAGTGGCTTACCCCACCACAATCTCCCAGAGCGCCGGAGAAGTCGCCTTCATCAGTCGTAAGACAGGAGTTACCCGCATTATCTGCTCCAAAGGAGGACGCTATCGACTCGGTTCCCCAATTACCTGAGAAGAAGGCGTACCCTGTACGCGACCGTAAGAAGGTTAGCCGTTTGGGCTACGAAAAACTGGGTGGCCCAAAATCATCTTCAAAGTAGAGTGGAACAATACTCAGGAAGGGGAGATGTGGTATAATGGAATAGTTTGAGTTAGCCGCGCAGACCGCGCCAATGGGACAGTCGCCGACGGGCGTGTAGAGAGCGACACCTGTCGAGGTTAGGGGGATGTACCACGGAGTATCGAGAGCGAGTAGGGAAGATCGAGGAGCATGGCGGTGTGTTGGGCCCCGGCTCGGAAGCTTAAGAATAAAGAACACGTTTTCCCCGTTATTCGCGAGTACGATTACTGTCCTGCCCTTCCTCGTCCCGCGAATAATACAGGAAGGAATATGAAAGGTTTGGGATGCAACAAGACGGCGGTCAGATCTCTTCAACAGCGGGTCAAGCCAGACTAGAGTCAAGCTCAACAGGGTCTTCTTTCCCCGCTAATTTTTCCAAGAGAGAGAGAGAGAGAGAGAGAGAGAGAGACAGCGAGAGACAGACAGAGATAGAGATAGATAGTATAGTATCTTTATTTGTAACGCGCTCCAGGATAAGATCCTCTCAAGCGCAAGAGAGAGAGAGAGAGAGAGAGACTCGTCAAAATTAGCAAAATTAAAAAATCGGTTTCCAGAACATCGGTAACGAAAAAAATACACACTCTATAGCACTCGCCGGAAAATTCTTCCTCTATGAGGAAGCCAAAACAAATAAATAAATACTAATAATTATGCATCGAATAAAATAAAAGCTTAAGAACTATAAGTAAACAATGTGCAGATTTCTACTTGCACACTTAAGAACTATGAGGAAGCAATGTGCAAGTTTCTACTTGCATCCTGTTTTTAGTTTGATTATCTATATATGGGGCATTCCATGCCAAATCAACCAATGATTGACCCCGACCATTTTTGATTTGGCTGATAATTTTTTGTGTTTTTGCACTAAATGAAAGTAGCTTCCATGATTTTTTGTAGATTTTTATCTCTACTCATACTTAAGTTATGAATTTTTGAAAAAAAAATGCAGTTTAAATTTTGGCAAATTTCAAATGCTTGTAACTTTAAGAAGAAAAAAGATATTGTAAAAAACAAGGTGGGCTTTCTTTTCGTTTTTCTCTGTACTTTTCGAAGAAAATATCGAAAAAATGTTTAATGGGCAATATGACTGTTTTTTTTTTAAGATTTAAGTAAAAAATGTTTGTTTTTCTCAGTGCGACCGTTTTGATTTTTTTCAAAAAAATTTCACAAATTCTAGACTTAATTTCGAAATTTTCAAGACTTATAAGAAAATGGGATTCCAATAACTTCGATTTTTTAAGGAACTTTTTCTTTATTTTCTTTCAAAAATAATTTTTTAAAAATAAGATAGACTCTACCGATAGCTATCAAAAAATTTGATAAATTTATAGATAGCAATCCTGGAATTTCGATCTATGGGTAAAGAGGAAATTCGAATATTTTCTATTTTTTAATTGCATTTTTACTTATTTTTATTATTAAATTACTTTTTTTTAATAGAATATTATAAATTGGGGAACTTTAACGGTTAGCATGTAACAATTGAATCATATAGTTAATAAAAAAACATATCTGTAAAATTAGCAATCAGATTTATTTGAAAATAAAATAAATAAATCAAAATCAAAATTAAAGATAAACAAAATAAATAATAAATATATCAAAAAATTATGCCATATAACTATTTATTTATTTTTATTTTTTTTAATTATCTTACGTAATTTTACATCATTACATCGAGATAATATTTTCACATTTACATTTCCATTTTTATCAGGTATAACGCAATGAATTTTTCACAACACCTCTACGGAAAGTTCTACTTTCCATCTCCATGCCTGTTAAGAGGGGCAAAAGTGACCAATTTCACGCCAGGACGGCATTAGCGAGTCGAAAGTAACCACTTTCCTCCCTAGGGCAGAAAGTGATCACTTTCGTCCCGCTAAACAGGTAAATGTAAATTTGAAAATATTCTCTCGATGTAATGATGTAAAATTATATAAGATAATTTAAAAAAAATAAAAATAAATAAATAGTTATATGGCATAATTTTTTTATATATTTATTGTTTATTTTATGTTTATCTTTAATTTTGATTTTGATTTATTTATTTTATTTTCAAATAAATCTGATTGCTAATTTTATAGATAATATATGTGTTTTTTTCATTAACTATATGATTTAATTGTTACATGCTAACCGTTAAAGTTCCCCAATTTATAATATTCTATTAAAAAAAAGTAATTTAATAATAAAAATAAGTAAAAATGCAATTAAAAAATAGAAAATATTCGAATTTCCTCTTTACCCATAGATCGAAATTCCAGGATTGCTATCTATAAATTTATCAAATTTTTTTATAGCTATCGGTAGAGTCTATCTTATTTTTAAAAAATTATTTTTGAAAGAAAATAAAGAAAAAGTTCCTTAAAAAATCGAAGTTATTGGAATCCCATTTTCTTATAAGTCTTGAAAATTTCGAAATTAAGTCTAGAATTTGAGATTTTTTTGAAAAAAATCAAAACGGTCGCACTGAGAAAAACAAACATTTTTTACTTAAATCTTAAAAAAAAACAGTCATATTGCCCATTAAACATTTTTTCGATATTTTCTTCGAAAAGTACAGAGAAAAACGAAAAGAAAGCCCACCTTGTTTTTTACAATATCTTTTTTCTTCTTAAAGTTACAAGCATTTGAAATTTGCCAAAATTTAAACTGCATTTTTTTTCAAAAATTCATAACTTAAGTATGAGTAGAGATAAAAATCTACAAAAAATTATGGAAGCTACTTTCATTTAGTGCAAAAACACAAAAAATTATCAGCCACATCAAAAATAGTCGGGGTCAATCATTGGTTGATTTGGCATGGAATGCCCAATTGTATAAAGGAAGATGTCCTGACTCACTCACTCACTCACTCACTTATCAACGCCCAGCCCAAACCCCTGAACCGAATTTTTACCAAAAGTATATGAAATAGGGGTAGAATTTTCCGGGGAGTTCCACTAAGAAGAGATTTTTAGAAATTCGAGTCCTAACGGGGTGAAAAGAAGTAAAACGTGTTTTCACGGATTCTTTAATATCGCTCAGCCTAAACCCCTGAACCGAATTTTTACCAAAAGTATATGAAATAGGGGTAGAATTTTCCGGGGAGTACCACTATGTGTATAGTTTTTTGTTACCGATTTTTTGGATACCGGTTTTTCTAATTTCTCTAATTTTTCGGGAAATAATTTCGGGAAATTCACTGAATTTTAAAGAATTATAGATCAAACAGGGGTAGAATTCTCCGGGGAGTGCTATAAAGTGTATAATTTTTTGTTACCGATCTTTTTGGAAACCGGTACGGAAATTTTTTCAATTTTTTGGGAATTTATTGACCGAATCTTAAAGAAGTAGGGGTAGAATTTTACGGGGAGCGCCATGATGTGTATAGTTTTTGTTGCCGATTTTTTTAGAAACCGGTTTTTTTAATTTTTTAAATTTTTCGGGAAATAATTGATTGAATCTAAAAAAATTATACATGAAGGAGTAGAATTTCTTGGGGAGTGCTATAAAATGTACTATTTTTTGTTACCGATCTTTTTGGAAACCGGTTCGGAATGACCGAATCTCAAAGAATTGTACATAAAGTAGGGGTTGAATTTCCCGGGGAGTGCTATAAAGTATATAATTTTTCATTACCGATCTGTTTGGAAGCAGGTATCAAAAGTTTGACGAATTTTTCGGGAAATAATCGAATTTTAAAGAATTGTATATAAAACAGAGGTAGAATTTTCCGGGGAGTGCTATAAACTGTATAGTTTTTCGTTACCGATCTGAGAAAGAGAGAGAGAGAGAGAGAGAGAGAGAGAGAGAGAGAGAGAGAGAGGGAGGGAGAGGGAGAGGGAGAGAGAGAGAGAGAGAGAGAGAGAGAGAGAGAGAGAGAGAGAGAGAGAGAGAGAGAGAGAGAGGGACAGAGAGGGAGGGAGGGAGGAAGGGAGGAAGGGAGAAAGGGAGGGGAAGAGAGAGAAAGAGAGAGAGAGGGAGGGAGGAAGGGAGGAAGGGCGAAAGGGAGGGAGGGAAGGGAAGAGAGAGAGAGAGAGAGGGGGGACATAGAGACTTATTACATATGTCCTCCGGGGCGAAGCCCGGGTAACCAGCTAGTTTTTATTATATTCTTCTGTCTTTTTTACCCCTATTTCATATATAATTCTTTAAGATTTGGTTGATTAGATCCAGCTTTATACGCGATCAAAAGTCCATATGCGAAAGTCCGTATATGGACCATGTAGCCTGAACTCCCAAAGTCAATATCAATTTGACATTACGTCAATTGTAAAACTCCACTTGTGCTACTAAGCTGATCTTTTTTCAATTCATAAAAAGGTTAAATTTAAAATGTAAAAAAGTGTGTAAATTATAAACTTGCACATTAAAGCTCCTTTTATTTGAAAGCTTGTATTTCATTTGTTGCATAATTATTAGTATTTATATATTAGTTTGGCTTCCTCATAAAGGAAGCTTTATGAGCGAAATAAAATAGGAAGAATGGTATAGCGATCTGTAATGACAGAGAGAAACCTGAGAGAGGCCATCCCGGCATTTTTCGTCAATTTTTGTGTGTCGCATCTTCCGACGCGCCACCTGAGAAAATGCGCATAAACTACGTCGTTTCGCTCGGTAACCGCACATGGTTTGCGTCCGTGCTAATGGTTCGTGTCCGAACTAGCCAGTTAGAGGGGATATGCTGCGGCCGCGGCGGCCGAGCTCGGCCGGCCCGGTGCACAGTGGAGCCGTTTGCGCGAATCGCGGAAAAAATTATGTTACTTGTAAAATATGCAATGAATGATCATAGAACCTTTCAATGTTGACTTATAAAAATTGCAAAAATATATATTTATTAAAAATTAATAATAGGAACAAGTATTTGATTAAAATTAAATAAAAATTCAATTTACGTATAAGAGCAAAGTAATTCTTGCGTTTCATCGCTTAAGTCTAAATTTCTTTTATGTGGTTTACTTCTTAAACTAGTTATTAACGGATCGGATGACACAAGCATCATATAAGCATAACATATCTTCATTTGTAAACAGACGGCTACATTTTCTACTATGATTAAGTCGATATCGTTTATAGTCCTTATTTCTTGCCTCTTGAGCTTCTTCCGATAAATGTCCCAACAGGTAACGCTGCATAATTTCTATAATTTCCTTACCGTGAAGAAGAATTTTATGAACGCTGTAATTGGCATAAAGTACCAAGAATATTTTTCAATAAATATTTCCGCTACCTTGTACGCGCATGAGAACCGAATTTGTCTGAATTAATTTCTTCACCACAATTAATTGTTTATAATATTGTGGAAAATCTTCTGATCAATTCCTCGTCAACTCCAGTTATTTCTGCTGTGATTTTTGGATCAGCAAAAAATCGTCGAGAAGTATTTTCGTCGTTAGATAATCCGGAACCTTGTTTAACAATGTCCATTCTCAGTCCAAGTTTATTATAAAAAGCGTCTTCTATTCTTTTTTTTGTTTCTTCTTTTTGAACGCGTGTTTCTGGCGTTGTTGACCACTTCTTGAGAGACAAATTGTAGGCAATATCAAGAGACACGGTAGTGTCTCGTGCCAAGTACACGCGGAGCGAGACCGACCGTGACTCTTTTATTTACGCGACGCGACGGGTTGCGAGTATACGAGATGTTGAGATCTCGATAACGAGTGAACGGATCAAGTTCTAAGTAGGCTTGATCGATAGTTGGGGTCAAAATAAGGGGAGTATCTCCTATATAATTTTCCGCTACGTGCCCTACGAGCGGAGATATTGCGACGCAAAGTCCAAATGTGGAAATTTTTTAATTAAGATACTACTTCTAACGCCGACGTCTTAATGACATATATATATATAAAAAGGGGGAAATGTCACTTTCACTTTTTCGACGCTGGCGGCGCAGGTATCGCCAGTTTCGATATCGCGCGCGTATTTCGAACGATCTAGTAGGTGAATTAAAGGTCGATAGACTTATCGGTCAGGAGGAAGATTTCTATTTAGGTAAATTAGGTACATATATAATATATATATTGATTCTTATGAATCAAGCTTGAATTCGATGTTTAGGGTTGCCCATGACATATATGGTTGCCCAGGTTGCCGATGGCGAGGTCCAGATAGTGCGCTTCATAGTTTTTCGGTGTCCAGGTGTAATAATACGTTGAATTCGATGTCTACGTGTTCCAGGTTGTCGATGACGAGGTCCACATAGTGCGCTCCGTAGTTTTCGGTGTCTACGTGTATTAATACTTTGAATTCGATGTCCACGTGTCCCAGGTTGTCGATGACGGGATCCAGATAGTGCGCTTCATAGTTTTCGGTGTCCAGGTGAATCATACGTTGAATTCGATGTCTAGGTGTCCCAGGTTGCCGATGACGAGGTCCACATAGTACGCTCCGTAGTTTTCGGTGTCTACGTGTATTAATAGCTTGAATTCAATGTCCACGTGTCCCAGGTTGCCGATGACAAGATCCAAATAGTGCGCTTCATAGTTTTCGGTGTCCAGGTGTAATTGTACGTTGAATTCGATGTCAAGGTGTCCCAGGTTGCCGATGACGAGGTTCACATAGTGCGCTCCGTAGTTTTCGGTGTCTACGTGTATTAATACCTTGATATCGATCTACGTGTCCCAGGTTGCCGATGACGAGGTTCACATAGTACTAGTTTTTGGTGTCTAAGTGTATTAATAAATTTAAATCCGAATGCAGGACACGTAAATATCGAATTCGAGGTATGTACACGTAAACACCGAAAACTACGGAGCGCACTATGTGGAACTCGTCATCGGCAACGTGGGACACCTAGCATCAAATTCAACGTATTATTACACCTGGACACCGAAAACTATGGAGCGCGCACTATCTGGAACCTGTCATCGGCAACCTGGAACACGTGGACATCAAATTCAAGGTATTAATACACCTGGACACCGAAAACTATGGAGCGCACTATCTGGACCTCGTTATCGGTAACCTGGGACACCTACTCATCGAATTCAAGCTTGATTCATAACCCAGGTAGCAGACAGTCGTCATAATGACGTGATTCTTACGTCATTTTATGACGTATGTTACGTCATTTATTCCTAAAGTTTAACGTAAAAATGACGTATTTTTCACGGTCCTAAGTCACATCCCAACGACGTCATTTTCTGACGTTTTATTGACGGCAAAAATAGGTCCAATGTACGACATACCGGTTTTTAGAAATGTTTTTTTATGAAATTAAAATTTTAAAATGTCCACATGATAAACGTTTATTAAAAAAAAACGTTCTTTTTCTATATCTAAGAAAAAAAGCATTTTAACTGTTTCTTTACATATCGTGTGTGTATAGCCCGCTGTGTCAAGACGGTCACCCATCCTAGTACAGTACCGCGCCCGTGTCGCTTGACTTCGATGATCCAGTGGACAGTGACGATCTTCTAACCCTGATGCTTCCTTATTAACTGTACTTGTCTATAACGGTACATCTTTAAATTGTTCAAAAATCTTGTAATGATATCTTCTTGATAGTTATAACACTGCATGAAATAGTTGTCATAAAACTATGATTATACACACGCAACTAGATCCACTTATACCATAAATTCACCACTTCAATCATAAAGTTACGAAACACTATAAATGTAGGAATATTCCCGTGAAAAATACTGTAAAAAATACGTCATTTTTACGTTAAACTTAGGAATAAATAATGTAACATGCGTCATAAAATGATGTAAAAATCACGTCATTATGACGACTGTCTGCTACTTGGGTAGTCAATTAAACGTCTATATAATGTCATTTTACAAAGTTTTTTTGACGTATTAAAACATGACGTTAAATATACGTCACTTAATCGACGAATGACGTTACTGACCAATTATGACCAAATATTGACGTCAAAATGACGAGTGCTTGCTACCTGGGTAAGAATTGACTTAAAAATTCCTTAGCGACAGAATTAAAATAATGTCGTGACATAATAAAAATTCGCTGAATTAAAATTATGTCTAGACATAATAAAAATTGGACGAATAATAGTAACCTTTCGAAAGTAGAGGTTTTAAGCTTGAAATTTAAATTTTATTTATTTTTAACAAAGTTACCCCAGGTAGCAAGCACTCGTCATTTTGACGTCAATATTTGGTCATAATTGGTCAGTAACGTCATTCGTCGATTAAGTGACGTATATTTAACGTCATGTTTTAATACGTCAAAAAGACTTTGTAAAATGACATTATATAGACGTTTAATTGACTACCCAAGTAGCAGACAGTCGTCATAATGACGTGATTTTTACGTCATTTTATGACGCATGTTATGTCATTTATTCCTAAAGTTTAACGTAAAAATGACGTATTTTTCACAATATTTTTCACAGGAATATTCCTACATTTATAGTGTTTCGTAACTTTATGATTGAAGTGGTGAATTTATGATATAAGTGGATCTAGTTTGCGTGTGTATAATCATTAGTTTTATGACAACTATTTCATGCAGTGTTATAACTATCAAGAAGATATCATTACAAGATTTTGAACACTTTAAAGATGTACCGTTATAGACAAGTACAGTTAATAAGGAAGCATCAGGGTCAGAAGATCGTCCACTGTCCACTGGATCATCGAAGTCAAGCGACACGGGCGCGGTACTGTACTAGGATGGGTGACCGCCTTGAGACAGCGGCTATGCTATACACACACGATATGTAAAGAAACAGTTAAAATGCTTTTTTTTTTCTTAAATATAGAAAAAGAACGTTTTTTTTATAAACGTTTATCAAGTGGACATTTTTAAATTTTAATTTCATAAAAAACATTTCTAAAACCGGTATGTCGTACATTGGACCTATTTTTGCCGTCAATAAAACGTCAGAAAATGACGTCGTTGGGATGTGCATTAGGACCGTGAAAAAATACGTCATTTTACGTTAAACTTTAGAATAAATGACGTAACATACGTCATAAAATGACGTAAGAATCACGTCATTATGACGACTGTCTGCTACCTGGGTACAGCTGCTCGAATTTTGCTTATTTTTAAAGATAAATTTAGTGTTCCTTCAATTTTTGTGAGAAATGTATAATTTACTTTTACTTAAATATTATTAATTTTTATGTATTTGTTGTTATTGCTAATTAAAAAATAAACAATAAAAATGTTTTGCAGATTCTTGCTTAACACTACAAAATAGGTGATATCAATACAAAATTACCTTTTTCAAAAAAGGTAAAAAAAAGTGCCAAGTACACGCAATGTATTTTGTAAATTCAAAAATCTAAGTGGTTTATATCTTTTTTACAAAAATATATTATCTAACTTAACTCAAGTGACATGTATTTAAAAAAAAAAAGATGTGAAATCTTTAATTTCTTCTAACGTAAGTGGTAGCTTCATATCTTTTTCACAAAATTATATTACCTAACTTAACTCAAGTGACATGTATTTCAAAAAAAAGATGTGAAATCTTTAAATTAAATTGCGCCAATTGTAAAGAGAATATGTATATTGCTTTGAAAGATAATTGTTATGCAACTACTTTAAAGAAATAAAACCCAAGTGGTATCTTCGTGATTCTATTCAAGGGTCTTCCTATTCTAAACCCAAGTGATAATAGCTTCTTATTCTCCTTAACAAATTTTTAATATTACAAAGAATCATTTTAATTACAAAGAATTAAAGAAGTAACGATACAAAATAAAAATATTTAATTAAAACAAAATAAATAAATGTTTCTTGTAAAAAAACTTGGCGCTGCTAGACTTTGCAATTTAAACATTAAGTACTAAGATTTTTGATTGAATAAAAAACAATAAACATAATTTAGGGGAAGAATGCGACAGGTGTAAAAAAGCAGCGCCAAGTTTTTTTACAAGAAAATTTATTTATTTTGTCTTAATTAAATATTTTTATTTTGTACCGTTACTTCTTTAATTCTTGTAATTAAAATGATTCTTAGCAATAGCAAAAAGTTTGCATTTTCCACGTGTTAATGTGTTTCATTCGAGTTTTAAGCTTAATCTATAATGTACTCTTTGTTTCTTGCCTCCTAACCTGTTTATGCATTATTTTATGTGTTTTACCGATAATCATGTTTCTTGTGACGTGTCGATAGAAGTTTACGAACTCCAGAAAAAACAAAAAACAAAATTGTACTTTACTTTTTGATATGCTGCAACATATATTTTATATATGAAGAAATTATGCTAGTTTAACAATTGAGGACTCGCTCGAAATTTTTGTAACATAATTATTTATTACAGATAGAAAAACTCAATAGCAATTAAACTAACAAAGTAAAAAATATGGTCTGTATTTTTATTATTATGATCATAAAAGCAAATACTTTATTATTGTAAAAGAATTAAAAGTCATATGAAATACTCCTAACGGGATCACTTTAATCTAATGTGAAATTTTACATATATTAATCTATCTGTAAAAAAATGTTTACTTATAAACTATAAAAAAGAAACTATGTTAGAAGTTAATAAGAGACGCAATACAATAGCTTTGCTAATGGTATACACGTTAATTGACAATTGAGCATTTGCATTATGACGCATGATTAACGCATTAATTTACAATTATGCAAATATATACATATAGTAACAATCATTAAACTATTCTGAACTCTGAACACAACACAATCTTATGATTGGTTAAAAATTGCATTAATATCTGTATCATAAAAGAATTCTGAAATAATCTAAGAATTTATAAGGAATTTTTATACACGCGCGCGCGCATATACGCAAACAAATTATTTTCAATCAATTTTGATGTCATTCTTTGAAGTTATATTTTTAATATTAATTTTTTTGTTCTTTTCTAGATGGAGGAAATATGTGGAAAAAAACCTGGTACTACTATTTATGTATACAATGATTACACATACAACAAAGATTCTCGTAATCCAAATATTCTACGATGTAATACTCGTCGATCTTCAAAATGTTCTGGCACTCTTAAAATTGACAATAATGGTGAAGTACGTTTAGTCCAAGATCATACTCATATTCAAACAAAATGGAAAGTAAGACAATTTACAATGAAGCAAGAAATGTTGCAACTTTGTCGAGATACAGCTTCACCATTGAAAGAAATATTCGATAATGTCTGCAGAAAGTAAGTATTTCTTTTGATACATACATATTTTTAGGTCATATAATTTTAAAAAAATACTCATTTTTTATTTAAAACAAATATTAATTGATTCTGAGTTTTATTTCAATTCTATGAGTATAATTATAAGAGTCTTGTACACCTTTTCTAATTTTGTTATTGTACCGGAGGAAATCTATTTTAAGCTAGAAGGATCTCTTACTTCTCAGAATATAACACTGTATTATATATAAGAATATCTTAACTAAAAAATATAGTCATGAAATAGAGATCAGTTTATCTTTTAAAGAACTTGCCTGTCCTCTAAAGGTTTAATACAGTAAAGATTATAACTCCTCTTGTTTTTTTGTTTTTTTAAATATCTACATGAAATGCATAATGATATAAATAATTTATGCATATATCTTTATATAAGATTTTTCAAGAAATACTTGATAATTATAACATGATATAATATACTTATAATATATTTTTAACTTTTTATTTAATTTATAGTTATTTTAAACCTAAAATACTCTTGTTGTAATATCGCTTTTGTTATAAATACTGTACTCATGTTGTATAGTCAACTCTAGCTGTAATAGAAAATAATATATATTAAAATGAAAGTAACACAAAGTGGTAACGCCTTTTAATATTGCAAAAAGGTTTATAGCATTTCATAATAATACTTTTCTATACCATTGTCTTATCTATAATCATTCTATAACATTTTTTATTATTGTATTCGATTATTTAAGTTTTTAAATGGAGATTAAAAAATTCTTATTTATGTGCAAAAAGAGAAACAAGAATTTAAAAGTAGAATGCAACATACATTATTTATTTTATATATTGAATGTTATTTATAGTATAATGTTTTATGCTATTATTTTTTTGTAACTAGCGTGATTAAACCATTACATTCCATCAGTTGTATAAACATACATTTTTACAAAGAATTTCAATATAAGATAAGGCTCTTGGGTACTGACCACAGCCATCTTGAAACGTGATATCAGAAGCGAGAAATTACACATCGAAAATCTTTGCAACATACTGTCAAATAAAAAGATGAATGAAAACTAACTGTAGATTGCTGTGGCATACATGTGGGGTATCAAATCAAAACTCGTTTATTCACTTTTGTTATTTTGTGAGAAATTAAAAGAAAATATATTTTATTTGGTTTAGCAATTCCAAAAGTTTTACCGATCCTTTTTATGGAAGTGCAAAATACTCAGATTATTAAATATAACACCTAAAAACTTTTGAGTTGCAAAACCAAATAAAAAATGTTTTTTTAATTTCCCACAAAATAGCAAAAGTGGAATAAACGAGTTTTTATTTGACAGTATATTGCAAAGTAAATTTCGCGAAATTTCTCGCTTCTGACGTCTGACGATTTCCAAGATGGTCGGCGAGGAACCAGGAGCCTTAAGGATCAAATGTTACGAATTTTTTTTACAAAAAATGTAATCAACGAATAATTACTATAAATAAAATAATTTCTTATACACTAGTTAATAAAAAAATTAAAAAACATTTGAAAATGATATGTATATTTTAGCGATTATACTAAAACAGGAAATGTCATTTAAGTTATTTTATTCATATTTGTTATTTAAAAATATATTATCTTTTATAAGTAAAAAATAATTTGATACATATTTACTTATATAATGTCTGTACTATCTTGTTTGTCCAGGTAATTCTAATTCTGTAACGTATAATTTATGATTATTACCCATTTATATTTGTACTTGTAATATAGATATCCTGAAATAGCTGCAACATTATCGTATGCAACATTAAAACCTACATTGTACCGTGAAAGAATCAAACTTCGCCCAAGTTTACCAAAAGATATGGAGACTCTTATTGCAAATGTATCAACATATGAACCTCTTGAAAGATTTTACAAAGGAAATGTAACCTGTAGAGATGGGAAAAAAGCATTAATATTTTCAAGTAATGAGCTGTTACAAGAATTACAAACATCAACAGAACTTTACGTGGATGGCACTTTTAATGTAAGTTTATATTTTTTATAATATAATATGCATTGTCTTTTTTATATATCAAAATAAAGATAATAACATATTTCAATAATGTAAACTTTTTAGATTGTTCCACGTGTACCAATGATGAGCCAAATGTATACACTACATATCCGACATATGAATGTAGTAAGCATTGAACATACATTATGCATTACATTAACAGAAAGTACATTATAACAGCGTGTATAATCAATTGCTATTTGTTACAGGCAAATACTTTTCAATAAATAAAGACAAAAAGCATGTAAAAATAATACAATTATAATAGAAGTTTATTTTCTCGTTTTCTATTAGCAGTTTTTAAAAATATAAAACCATTTTGTTAATAAGCACTGACTTTATTCTTTTAAAAATGAATATGAAAAAGTTAATAAAAAATATAATATATTTGATAGATGCTTTACACATACACTCACGGACGCACGCACATACACATACATACGCACACACATACATACACATACATACGCACACACATACACGTACTGTGAAATTAGAAATTATGTAAAAATATAATAAATCATATGATTTCTTTTTTTTCGTAATAAAATATACGCTTTTCAATGTTCTTGTTTTATTTTAAATAATAATATTGGTTTGAACAATAATTTAGGCTTTCTACTTCATATCTTTATATATTTAAATACCTTGTATAATTTTAATAATAAATTTACTTTAATTTGACACATTTGCAGGGTATTGCTACAATCTTTATTTTGAGTGAAAGTCGTTCTAGTAATATGTATAGAGCGATTTGGAATAAAGTTATAGAATTAGTGCCAATGATTCGACAAAATTTAAAATTTGTAATGAGCGACTATGAGATGGCAGCCATGAAAGTCATAAATGAACAATTTCCAGCAGTAGAGACACATGGATGCTGGTTTCATTATAATCAGTATTATGATTTTATATAATTTATTTTTTATGTATTTCATTTTGTGCTATTTACATAAATCATAATATATTAATATAAATATTTAAAGAAAGGAGGCTATGAGTCAAGCAAATTATGTGCTGCATTCTAATTCATTTTATAAAGTAAAATTACAAATAATCCTGATTGAGTTATCTTTAATATAATTAAAATCCAATTTTATTATAATGTATCGTAATATAAAGTATAATGTGAAATATCCATATAATCACGTTTATTTATAATTGTATTATAACATTGATTATAACAATGATGACTTGATAGTTCTTTGCATATAATATTGATAAGAAAGAACACTATTTTAAAAAATCCGTTTTTGTACAGAAAAATTTTTAAATGGAAATATGATTTGATAAATGTTGATCGTTTTTAGTTAATAAATTTCAATTATGGTCACTTTATATATACAATATTTCAATAACGATATAAAGATAGATTTTGTTACATTGAAGATAACCTAATTAGGAACGTTTGTCATTTCAAAGTCTTATTAAACTAAGTACCTACAGTTTAGTACATATATTTTGTTATTTTTATAAATATTTACTTACAGGCACTTTTGCGTTGCTGGCGGCGATTAGGATTGACAGATGCACCAAGAATTGTTTTATCAATGACTATGACTATGGCATTAGCTCCTTCTGATTGTTTTGAGGAAGCACTTTCCTTTATACAATTCGAAGCTGATCAAATTTCTCATGAATATCCTACCATTAATGATTTTTTAGCGTATGTACGCAAAACTTGGTTGCCACTAGCATCAAAAGTTAGTGTTTATGATTGTCCAGTAAGAACAAATAATATAACAGAAAGTTTCCATAACGTAGTAGGAAGAAAATTTAGCAAAGCTCATGAAAATGTCTGGAATTTCTTAGGTAACGTTGCTATTAACACTTTCCAGTACATGTACAAAATGAACAAACTGGTACAAAATATTATACTTGTAGATAATCTACGAAAATTGATTATTGACGAAGAACTAAAGCTAAAACGTCTGAAAACAACCGAAACAAATGGGCATCGTACAAGTATAAAAAACAAAAACCGTGATAACAAAATACTGGAAATTCAAAAATATTTTGCAGCACGCAGGTTAATTTATATATATATATATATATTATATATATATATATATTTATATATATATATATTTATATATATATATATATATATATATATATATATATATATATATACTGTATATTTTATTTTGTCAAAAAGACAATTTATTCTATACTTTGTTATAATCATATGTATTTGTACATACCTTATTTTTGTATTTATTTACATTCTTTATAACAAATCTTATTGTTTAACATTTTATTTAATTATTTTACATAAATAATTTGTTACAAAATTTTTTATTATAATTTTATTTAAATGTAAAATTGCACAGCCATTTTGTTTTTCTTATTCTTAATAAACTTAATATTCTTAATAATATATTTCTTGATTAATGTAATACTTGTTAGCATATCTATTTTTTCTGTTATCATTGTGTCCTATATATTCTTAATTTATAAAATAAAAAAATTGGCGTTAAACGTTAATTTAAAATTAATATAAAAATTCTTTAAATCTTTATTAATATTATTAATATTCTTAACCTCTTTAGAAAAATTTTTATTGAAAATGTCAAAATTTGTTATAATATACTTTTTCTATGAAGATATTTATATTAATTTTTGTATTTTTAGTATTTGTAATACAAATTTTATTTAATTGTTTTTTGTATTTCTATATTGTAACATATAACACAACTGTTTTTCATTTTTGTAGACTTCCTCTCAACAATTTCTTACGTTTCTTTAGCGACGGATGTGAAAATATTGTAAAGAAGTTTCTTTCTAAAGGTATATTATTTATCAATCATGTCAGTCAATAAAAACATTTTAGTTAATAATTAGCAACGTATGAAATCTTTTTAATATTGCTCAGGGATAAAATTTTAATAATACATGTTAAGCTCATAAAAAATAATATTTTTATTAATATTTATTTTTTTAAAACTAGACTTAATTATAAATTAAAGCAAATTAATCTAAAACATTTCTTTATGACAATTGTATAATTTACATTATAGATTATCTTTCAAATATTTATAATTTGTATAAATATTACATTTCATTTAAGTAATTGAAGTAATTAAATATATGCATGTATACAAAAACTTAAGCTTACTTATGACAATATATTATAGATAATATATTTAAGAAATATGTTATTGTGAAGTATAAATATAAAATGAAAATTTTGAATCTTCCTTTTTACATGCAAAAAATTTTTTATTAAATATTAATATACCATTTATATTTTAATAGAGTGTAACAGTCATTCGACATCTGATGAAGACTCTGACCGTATGTATTCTGAAACAAACACATTACAAAATACAGAAAACAATGCAAAAATTAATGTAGAAAGGATACCGTTACAAGAACTAAATTGTGATGAAAGAAATAGTTCACAAGTAGAATGCCATAAAAGAAAACAGGAAGTGTCGGAAGAAAACACTGATAAAGGTAAGTACATGAACATTGATGTTACATTTGCAAACGTCATATTTTCTATTTTAAATAAAGTATAATTTATGTAAATTTCAATGTTAAATTCACAAGCATTATATTCATTAAAGTAAAATTAAATAATACACGGTGTATTATCTGTTTTTCTTATTTTTTAAATTGAATAATATTACATATTTGTGTAAATTTATAATAATTCTATTTTCTGGATTTATCATTTCATTATCATTTACTTCATTAAATTCACGTTTTTATACACATGGTATTAAAGTTAGAAATACCTGGTCATCTCAAGTTGGCTGTGTATCAGGGCACATTTAAAATACATACTGTTTACTAGATGTTTGTAAAAAAATATATAAATTACATATATTACACACACGCGCGCGCGCGCGCGCGCGCACACACACACACACACACACACACACACACACACACACGCGCGCGTATTGTATATATTATACGTGTATTTATTATTACAAACAATAAACAGTGTTCTGACATCTAGAATGTTTAGAAAGAAGCAAGCATTTTAAAGTTTTTTATACACAACCAACTTCAGAGGACCTGACATTTATATATGTTGTACGTATTGTCACGACTTTTTCACTCCCGGACCGCTCCGGGGCGTGTGCCGGATCAAAAGGATTGAGGAGAGCAGGATGGTAGGCCTCTCCAACGATTCCCTCGCACCTCCGACACTTCGCGAAACGATTTTACCGTTGGGCGCCAGACGCGTAAATGCGCGTCCGCGAAATCGCGAAAGAAAACCGAAACGAGACGCAAAACGACACGTGCGGGATGTGCGAGGAATTGGCTAGCTCGACCTAATACTCAGGCGGGGTTGATGAAGGGCAGCGCGATATTCGGCGGGGTGACGAAAAAAAATTAATACCACGAACTCAATCGATTAACATTGTAAAAATAACATTTATTCTGTAGCAATTCCAAAAAATTAACAATGAATGCCAATTTGGCTTCAGCCTATCGGACCGACAAAACATTCAATGACGCGGGGCGTCCGAAACGAAATAAAAGAAAACGCGCAGAAGGCGCTGTGATTAGATTAGAGCAACCTTGGAAGGAAACTATAACTACTATAGAACATCGACAGAAAACGCGAGCTAATCAGAATGAAGTAGAACATCAGGATCTCATATATGAAAGATTTCGAGAGTACGGGACGCCACGCTCGGAACGCGTGAAACGCTACTCATCGAGTCGCACAAGAACTCTGTCGCCAATTAAATTCAGTGCAATCGCGAGGAACCGAAGAACCGTATAACTAACGCGAATGAACGGACTTAATCTAACACACGTAATAACTAACGGACGCGAGGGAAAAACACGGAATTACCGCGAGAACTAACGAAACGCGAAGTTAACGCCAATAAGATCCAGACGCGATTAAACGCAGGATATTCTCACGCAAGCGTCATTACTCGCAAGTTCTAAGTTCCGACCGGGCGAAACACGACACACTACGAGACGCGCGGACGCGAACGCGAACGACGTGAGAAACGGCGCACTTGCGATGTCGAACGGCGTTATCGACGCGCCTACCGCGATCTCCAGGAGTCTATGATTTCGGTCGCGATCCTACTGCCACGAGACCATTCCGGTGCCCTTCGCTCTCGTTATCGATCACTAATTACGCCTGATCGGCGAACACGCGAATTATCGCGAGAATTCCCGAGCGAGAGCGCAACCCGGGGAGCGGTGTCGTGGCTTTACATCATAATTGTTACGCGAGGCAACCTCACCGTAGGTCGTTTCTCTCCCGAGGGTCCTTGCCGTCGTCCCAAGGGTCGAAAGAAGTAGCGACCAAGAGTTCGTCCAAGCTCCATCGTACAGCAAGCGTAATGCGAAGTGCCAAATACCGCGACGGACAATTTGCGTGTTTCGGTAGTCGAGGACGATCCACGAATGCTCCCGAAATTCTCGCTCGATGGCGGAATCGATAGCGTACCCCACCCCGGGCGTACGCGGCCCCGCGAACTATCGCGCGGACCAATAAGAGGTGAGCTCGCAGGCTCGCGGTGTTTCGTCACACAGGGCCGTTAATCACGGCTTTTCGCAGGGCGCTCGGCGGCCCTTCGTTCGCGCAGCAATTTGTCCGGGTTTCCTCCCGGCGCAGCGGACGGGACGTGATTGCCCCCGTGTTCCTTCCTTTCGGCCCGGGTATGGTGGCCAACCACCCCGGCATCCGGTCAGTAGGGTGAGGAAGGGCAGGTGAGTTGGTTTTGCCCCGGCGTCCCGGGGCCCTGCCTTCACGGATCCGCCCGTCGCTGTGTTACGCGCCACGCGCGTATCCTCTAGCGCTCCCCTGTGCTCTGCGGCCCGCAAGCATCCTCGAAATCCGCTGGTCGTCGCCAAATTTTCGCTTCCATCCTTGTCGTCTACTCCGCTACTCCTTGGTCCAATCTCAGGAACTCCTGTTTTTGGCTCGGTGAGGCGCCGCGTAAATGATACAAAATAAAACAGGAATTAATACTAACGCAACGCGATTCGAATAGGCCCCCTGGAGATCTCGCATCGATTCGTTGGACCGTCCTCGGGCATAACAAGGTCGCGAAACCGTGCCTTGTGACGGCGGCGGGGCGCTGCAACGGTGCAGCGAAACTGCCACGTCACAGTATATATTTCATCAAAATTCAATCTATTATTGCTGTAATCTTTCAGTATGTCCTACTTGCACATAGTGACACTGTATAAACCGGATATCATCAATTAAATTATATATAAATTTATCTTCTACTTAATTAAGCAATCTAATTGATGATGTTTAATTTACACTGTATTTACATATCTAGGAGGTTCTCTAACATTTTACTATTGTATGGTATTTTTTAACAGAAAATTTAAACGGAGAATACAAAAACTCACAGATACAAAATAAATTACCAAAATTACGAGAATTACATGTAGCTCTACAAAGGATAGACGAAGTACCAAAAGAACAAACTGTCAAAAAGAATAAACCATTAAGGAAAAACCGCAAAAAAAAAATTTGCAGAGCTTGTTGCTCCACATGTATCGAATAATTATAATAAGGTATTTCTATCATAGCATTCTACAGCTGCAAAATAAAAATAAAGTATATATATATATATATATATCATAAATTGATATGTTCCTCTTATATGTAACTACTTTTCTTTGTAGATAAAGAATTAATATATGAGGTGCCGGAGGATGATTATTTCTACTTAAACGAAAGAAGTACAGAAGATGGTCCGTTTCACACCGTAAATTGGAATCTGGATAATGAAAGCACTTCAAAAGAAGAATCTTCCATAGATAATTGTACAGTGTGTCTTGTTGAAAAACGCACGCACGCTTTTGTACCTTGCGGTCATCTCGCTTGTTGCTTCTCATGTATCGAACATTTGGAAGCCAATCGATGTCCAATATGTAACGCGATATATAAAGACTGTATAAGAATCATAAAACCGTAAAACATTCAATATCTTACATTTAGGTCTAAAAATTTCAAGAAAAGCTGTGTTACTTGATAAGAAAAAGAATATTTTTTCGATGAAGATAAAGCAACGTTCGTGCAATTTTATGTAATTTTGAAAAATTTTCGAAGTTTATATAATTTGGTTACCTTAAATCAAAGTTAATTAATTTTTAACAATCAGTTACAGTAAATTAAGTTTTAGTAACTATTAGTACTAGTAGTAAAAACTGTGAAATGTCAATAGCGCTAAAACGAATTCAAGATATGACAATAAGTTAAAAATGTAACAATATGAACTTGATCGATAGCATAATTTCTCAAAATTACGTAAAAAAGTAATAACAAGCAGAGAAACTGTTATATCATCTAGGTGTAAACGTACTGTTGTACTTGAATTGTCATTGATAGAACATTGACTACGTTTATACGGTTTTATAACATCCGTAGTTGTCAGGAAGATCAATCGTAACCATTTTTCAGAAGAATGGAATAGCCCGTGATTGGCCGGCCTAAGAAGGTGCCGTGTAAACGCAGTCATATTGAGTCAGATTTATCTTTTTCTTCGTTTCAGAGTAATAGTTTATATCTCTCAGCAGATGTATGATTATAGAAATTATTTTTAGAGTTGCTCTAAATCAAAATGTATAAAACGTACATAACGTATGAACATTTTAATTATGCAAAGAAGAGCAAAAAATATTTTAATTTTTCTTTCTTGTAATAACATTACGAATATGCGTATTAAAAAATTGTGATACTATTTGATACTTTGTAAACATAAAAGAGGCTTTACGTATCGTATAAAGTTTAATACTGACGATCTGTTTTACTATTTAAACGTAATTGTTTTAGAACGATCGTTCGTATCGTTTTATCGTTTGAAAGACTCATTATTATATAGTTCCTATAGTTACTTTAGTCATTACGTACGATTTGATTAACATATGTTGCAAAATATGATGCGAAATATACTTTTACGGTTTTTGTGATAATACATACAATAACAAGCACTGTGATTTGATACTTGAACATATGGAGGGGTTAAAGCCATAGTGGTGTAAGTCAATTTTTTTGACAACTTTTTTTTTCTTCTTTTTTCAACATATCTGCATGTGTAGACTGCATCTATGAACTTAACTCGATAGGTTAAAAAAAGTGACTTACACCACTATGGCTTTAACCCCTCCATATATAATAGTTACTGATGTAAGGATTATAAAACATTAATTTATTTTATCAAATTTTAAATACTGAATACCGGTGCTCTGTTATCTAAACGTAAGTAAGGAAAGTGATATTTATAAAATGTAAACGTACCATCATACATGAATGTCGTAGCTATATCTTATCCGACCGATGCGTACTACATCTTATCCGACCAATTTTTGTGTTTTTGTTATTTATGACTCATAAAAATCATTTTATTTTTTCATTTTTAATTTTTCAAAATACTTATCATTATGAAAATTACAGTTTCCACTCTAAATTGTTATGTACGATTAACATGTAGAGATTTCACTTTGTCCTATTGTATACAGTTATGCTAGACTGATACACTTTCATTCTCTTTTGTAATATTTTAATAATAATGCCAAGCGCTCAAGAAATTGTCAAAATTACACTATTGAATAAACGTCATTTTCTTTGTATCATCTTTTCCATTTATCCGTATCCATATTTTAATCCTTTTTCAAATCTTATTTCAACTTTCGTATAACTTACACTATATTTCATTTACTATTATAACATTCTTTATCCTCATCCACAAACTTTATCCACAAATTGTAATATTCTTTATTCACAATATGACGTCCAACCGATGTCCAAATATCTAAAATAAACGTGCTAAATACAACGTATTTAATTTGATATATGTATAATTTATGATGATAATGTTCCTGCTACATGTTTAAATAAATATAAGTATTTCACTTTGACAGTTATTACAACCTCCAAATGTGTCATCTTTTAACAGTTTTACGATAAGCTTAAACATTTAGTAGTATAACACGCAATAAGAACAATAATTATATATTTTTTTAATTTATTATTTTTATTTCCTTCCGTCTGTTAAAATTAATAATGCGAATACATGAAACAAGCAAGTAAACAGAACACATCTTTTCGTGACAATAATTTGTGCGTAATTGAACGGTGTGCAACTGAACGGTGCGCATCTTTCGGTGTGCAACTGAACAGTGTGCATCTTTCGGTGTGCAACTAAACGGTGCGCATCTTTCGGTGTGCAATAACACGGTGTGCAACTGAACGGTGCGCATCTTTCAGTGTGCAACTGAACGGTGCGCATCTTTCGGTGTGCAACTGAACAGTGTGCATCTTTCGGTTCGCAACTAAACGGTGCGCATCTTTCGGTGTGCAATAACACGGTGTGCAACTGAACGGTGCGCATCTTTCGGTGTGCAACTGAACAGTGTGCATCTTTCGGTGTGCAATAACACGGTGTGCAACTGAACGGTGCGCATCTTTCGGTGTAAAACTGAACAGTGTGCATCTTTCGGTGTGCATCTTTCGGTGTGCAACTAAACGGTGCGCATCTTTCGGTGTGCAACTGAACAGTGTGCAACTGAACGGTGCGCATCTTTCGGTGTGCAACTGAACAGTGTGCATCTTTCGGTGTGCAACTAAACGGTGCGCATCTTTCGGTGTGCAATAACACGGTGTGCAACTGAACGGTGCGCATCTTTCGGTGTGCAACTGATCAGTGTGCATCTTTCGGTGTGCAACTAAACGGTGCGCATCTTTCGGTGTGCAACTGAACGGTGCGCATCTTTCGGTGTGCAACTGAACGGTGCGCATCTTTCGGTGTGCAACTGAACGGTGCGCATCTTTCGGTGTAAAACTGAACAGTGTGCATCTTTCGGTGTGCATCTTTCGGTGTGCAACTAAACGGTGCGCATCTTTCGGTGTGCAATAACACGGTTTGCAACTGAACGGTGCGCATCTTTCAGTGTGCAACTGAACAGTGTGCAACTGAACGGTGCGCATCTTTCGGTGTGCAACTGAACAGTGTGCATCTTTCGGTGTGCAACTAAACGGTGCGCATCTTTCGGTGTGCAATAACACGGTGTGCAACTGAACGGTGCGCATCTTTCGGTGTGCAACTGATCAGTGTGCATCTTTCGGTGTGCAACTAAACGGTGCGCATCTTTTGGTGTGCAATAACACGGTGTGCAACTGAACGGTGCGCATCTTTCGGTGTGCAACTGAACGGTGTCCAATTGAACGGTGTCTAATTGAACCGTGTCCAATTGAACCGTGGGCAAAATATCGTGTCTATTTGCACCGTGTCCGTTTGCACCGTGTCCAATTGTACTGTGCGCAAGTGAAGGCCACTCTTACCGCAACGCTTTGTGAAGTACTGGAGTTTATTTGTTGAAAGCTTGTACACGCTTTTGAAATGTGACATAAGTCTTGATGAACTTAATAAAGCAGATGAAGACTTACACAAGTTCGTATTTTTAACACAAGAATTATTTTCAAAGAAAGCTATGACGTTCAATATACATCAGCTTATTCACATTTCTGAAAGCGTATTAAATTGGGGGCCACTTTGGTCTCATTCAACTTTTCCATTCGAATCCGCGAATAAGGATATACTACAAGCTATCCATTGTGCAAAAGGTGTAAATCTACAGATTGTTCGCTATGTCCATATGCAACAAACTTTACACACTTTGCGTCATCGCATATATCCACATGCATCTCCGTTAGTGATAAATTATTGTGAACAGCTAACAGTGAAAAAAATTAAGAAAAGTTGTAAAGTATCATCCATAACTTACCTGGGAGGTGGAAAATTTATAGATGAAAATATTGCACAAAATTTTGGAATGTCTGCAAAATGTACATTAGCTTATCAGAGAGCTATTATAGATGGTTGTCTTGTGTCATCGAAACAAAACAATAAGCGCTCTGACAACAGCTTTGCAATATTAACTGATAATACCTTTATTCGCATACTTGATTTTTTAGTTGACGATGAAAATAATAAAGAAATCACACTCTGTAATATTGTTAATACTTCAAATAGAATCTGTAACTTTCTAAGTATGGTACGTAATATTGGAAATGAAACCATAGTTATACAAACTAAACAAATTGTACAAGTTTGTGTTTTTATTGAAATACTTGAAGAATGTTATATAGCAACGCTGCCTAATATTTATCATTATTAAGTTTTTTTTATATTTTCTTTTTCTCGTAAAAAAATTATACCATTTTTAACAGTATGAGGTCAAATATAGCTATTTTATCGCTGGAAACTAGCAATTTTCTACCTATTTATACTACACTGGCTAGTTTCTGCTTTAAGAATGGTTTTGTTTTCCATTAGGTATTATATTGTATTATATTATAAGAATTGTATTATATATTATAAGGATTTAAATATAAATTGTAATTTTTATGTTTTTCCTTCAATAAAAAATTAACTTTTTAAAAAAATTTAAGTATTCTCTAATTTAATATAATTACACTTGGCAATGTTTTCATTAATTGAATAAAATAAAATTTTTTTATATAAAATGGTTAATGAGATCACATAAGAGATCTCATATGAGAGTCATATATATATGAGGTCTCATGAAAGATATCATGTGAAGCTGAAATGAGATTTTGGCACAAAATGTCATGTGAGATCGCATACACGAAGCTGTGCGCGAATTAATCAGAGCTCTCATATGAGATTACATGCAGGATCACATATGTGTTGTCATACGTATTCTCACGCGATAATTTTTAGCAGGGATCCTACACTAAAACTTACAAGACAGATTAGAGACACAATAACGAGATGGAAAAATCAAAAATATATTTCGGAAGACAAATACAAACGATTATTATGCACTGATAGTATTCTTCCGAGGGCCTATGGAGTACCAAAGATTCATAAAACAGAATATCCATTCAGAATCATTATTTCTTCTATAGACAGCCCCATGTATGCTTTGGCTTATTTCTTGCACAAGATCATCTCTGATAGTATACCTAAACCAAATAGCCATATCGATTACCAGCAGATTTAGTTTTAGAAAGGATTTCAAATAGATGGTCACATATTTCAAAAAACTGCAACATACCTGAGAGTGAATTTATTACAGCAACAAAATTAATCTTAGACTCAACGTATTTTCGGTTCGACAATGTTATTTATAAACAGAATTTTGGTTCTCCCATGGGCTCTCCATTCTCTCCCATTGCGGCGGACATGGTAATGCATGACTTGGAGAGTAGGGTTCTGCGGCAAATTGCATTTGAGGTCCCGTTTTATTTTAGATATGTAGATGACATAGCGCTTGCTGTACCTTTTTATGCTATTGACACAATCCTTTATTTATTCAATTCTTATCACCCTAGACTACAGTTTACCATTGAAGTTGGAGCCCTGGTAGAAATAATTTTATAAATTTTCACGCAAAAATTATGCAAAAACTACAATTTCTTATAATATAATTACAACTTTTCACGCTATTTTTACGTAATTTTTACGTCAAAAGTACGCGATTTGGGCCATGTTTGTAATTTTTCATAAATTTACGTAGAAATTTTTATGAATAACTACAATTTTTTGGACTTTTATTTACTACAAAATAAAATATAAAATTTATTTCTCTCGTTGAACATTATTTTATTGCTAAAAATCTTGATTACGTGCAAGCTTAATTAAATAAATTTATATTATACTTAGAAAATTTGCTTATTACCGCTGGATTTGAACCTGAAACCCCTGGCTCTTGAGTCAGTCACCTTCCGCACTGTGCTAAAACATTGATTGATGAAGACGTTTCGTATTGTCTACATATGGTACACTTATTGTTAACAGACGTACGGAAGGTGTCAGCTCTTTTTTTTATAATTTTTTTTTATAATTTCGTTTATATATTTATTTATTTATTCGTAATCTTAAATAAAAATTTAATATTTTTATAAAATTACTAGCATGCCCCGCCGGGCTTCGCCCCGGAGAACATGTGTATTAAGACACGCAAATAGTCTCTCTCTCTCTCCCCCTCTCTCTCTCTCTCCTCTTTCTCTCCCTCTCTTCCTCTCTTCCTTTCTTCCTCTCTCTTTTTCTCCCTCTCTCCCTCTCTTCCTCTCTCCCTCTCTCCTCTTTTTCTCTCTCCCTTTCTCTCCCTCTCTGTCCCTCTCTCTCCTATTCTCAGATCGATAACGAAAAACTATACAGTTTATAGCACTCCCCGAGAAATTCTACCCGTTTTATATACAATTCTTTAAAATTCGATCAATTATTTCCCGAAAAATTCGTCAAACTTCTGATACCTGCTTTCAAAAAAATCGGTAATGAAAAATTATATACTTTATAGCACTCCCCGGAAAATTTAACCCCTACTTTATGTACAATTCTTTGAGATTCGGTCATTCCGAAATCGGTTTCCAAAAAGATCGGTAACAAAAAATAGTACATTTTATAGCACTCCCCGAGAAATTCTACTCCTTCTTCATGTATAATTTTTTAAGAATCAATTATTTCCCGAAAAATTTAAAAAATTAAAAAAACCGGTTTCCAAAAAGATTGGTAACGAAAAATTATACACTTTATAGCACTCCCCGAAAAATTCTACCCCTGTTTGATCCATAATTCTTTGAAATTCGGTGAATTATTTCCCGAAAAATTAAAAAAATTAAAAAAACCGGTTTCCAAAAAATCGGTAACAAAAAACTATACACATAGTGGCACTTCCCGGAAAATTCTACCTCTATTTCATATATTTCAATCAATTATTTCCCGAAAAATTTGAAAAATTAAAAAAACCGGTTTCTAAAAAGATCGGTAACAAAAAATTGTACACTTTATAGCACTTCCCGGAAAATTCTACCCTTGTTTGATCTATAATTCTTTGAAATTCGATGAATTATTTCCCGAAAAATTAAAAAAATTAAAAAAACCGGTTTCCAAAAAATCGGTAACAAAAAACTATACACATAGTGGCACTCCCCGGAAAATTCTACCCCTATTTCATATATTTTAATCAATTATTTCCCAAAAAATTTAAAAAATTAAAAAAACCGGTTTCCAAAAAGATTGGCTATACAAATTATACAGTTTGTAACACTCCCCGGGAAATTCTACCCCTGTTTTATATACAATTCTTTAAAATTCGGTCAATAAATTCCCGAAAAATTGAAAAAATTTAGGAACCGTCTTCCAAAAAAATCGGTAACAAAAAATTATACACTTTATAGCACTCCCCAGGTAATTCTACCCCTATTTTATATACAATTCTTTAAAATTCGGTCAATTATTTCTCGAAAAATTAAAGAAATTAAAAAAACCGGTTTCCAGAAAATCGGTAACGAAAAACTATACACCCTATAACACTCCCCGGAAAATTCTACCCCTATTTCATATACGCTTGGTAAAAATTTGGTCCATTGGTTTTCGAGATCATAGCGAACAAAAAAAAGGCTACAAACTCTATGTCTTTATAATAATAGTATAGATTATTTAAAAAATCTTTCATGAGTGTTTTCTTTTTCGCATCGAAAAATTATTTTATATTCTTTTACTATTTGGACAATAAATTGTTTCTGATCTTCGTTTAATATCAGAATATAATATTTTAACAAAAAAACGAAGATCAGAAACAATTTATTAGTTGAATATATATATATATATATATATATATATATATATATATATTTCTTACAAAATTGCTATCGAATCGATGATGCCAAAACAATTTGATTGAAATCAGCTGATTTTTGCTTCCTCATAGAGGAAGCTTTGTTTTCGTAAAAAAAATTTTTTTTTGTTTTTCTGAATGTGTTCAGAATGTTCTAAAACGTCGAAAAATTGCAATTTTAAAAAATGTCTGTATGTATGTATGTGTGTGTGTGTGTGTGTGTGTGTGTATGTGTGTGCCAAATTTACCGAAATTTTTATAACTTCAAAACGAATCAATCAAATCTAAACGAATTATATATGAAATAGGGGTACAAAAAACTGAAGAATATAATAAAATTAGTAAAAATTGCTAATAATCAAAGGGTTCTTTTTTAATAAGATTTTGAATTTTTGCAGAAATGTTTATGCATTAACTTCCGCAAATTTGGAGATATCGATCTATTTCTGATTTTATTATATTTTTCAGTCTTTTCTACCCCAATTTCATATATAATTCTTTAAGATTTGGTTGATTAGATTCAGCTTTATATGCGGTTAAAGGTCCATAATTTTGATTGCTTCCTCTATGAGGAAGCCAAAATAAATAAATACTAGCATGCCCCGCGGCTTCGCTCGCGACCTCATATGCGTGGCTCTCATACACGTAGTTTTTGGCATTTTTTAATTTTCAATATTACAAACTTATATTTTTGAAATAAAACATTTTTGCATATAAAATGCATATGTTTATAGTTAACGCCAATAGATTTCCGCATCACCTTTGAGGTACTATTGTAAATGCGTTTTTTTTAAGTGGTTTCCCCAGTAGGCCTATTCCACTCTAAATAAAAATAGCTTAATACCTGTGCTTTCATGATATTTGTCTTTATATATATAGATATCTATATTGTTTTTTCACAACACCTCTAAATAAATAATATTTTTTGTTTTATTACTTTGTGGTATTAATATAAATTGATTTTCTGCATTTCCTGTTCTTGATAATCCTACATATAATTGTCCATGCGCAAAACAATCTATACGCAAATCTATTCCAATATATTTAAAAGTTTGACCCTGTGTTTATTTATTGTAATTGCAAAGGATACCTTTATGGGAAACTGCAGTCTTTTAAATTGAAACGGCAAATCCGTTGGTATCATCGGAATTCGTGGTATATATGCAATTTCTCCTGTTGCTGCTCCATTTAAAATAATCGCCTCAATAATATTTGTATGCATTACTTTAATTTGTAACCTAGTTCCATTGCATAGATTTGGTGGATTCAAATTACGTAATAACATAATTGGTGTTCCGACTTTTAATTTTAGGTTATGCGGTGGAAAACCTGCCGGATTTAGTGCATTTAAAAATTCATTTGGATAGTGTACTGCATCCTCATTATTAATAACAGTATCTATAGATTTATATTCTTTTATTTCTCCACTCAGTTTTTCCAAAATAATGTTGTTTATTTCCTCCACAGATGCGTTTCTGGGCGATACGATTGCTCTTTCGCATAACCATTGATAATTTTTTTCTAATAAATTTTCAACTTCAGGATAAACTTCGCAAATTAATTCAGTTATATTATTAACAATTTTTCCTATTTTCTGATCAATAATTATGTTCCCCTTTTCATTTTCTATTTTTCCCTCTCCTATATTTAATAGTTGCCTCGAAAATTCTACATCTCCTCCTGCAAGGTATGCTCTCATGTTTGTTCGCAAATTTAATTTTTCCATATTGTTCCATATCCAAGATGATTTTATACACGCTTTTACGATATCTGCCCGAGTTCCTTTTACAATTACTGGTAAGGTCTGTCTGAAATCCCCCGCAAAAACCACTGTTATTCCTCCCATTAATTTTTTACTTGATTTAAGATCTCTTAAAGTTCGTTCAATTGCTTCAATATGTGCTCTGTGACTCATCGTGCACTCATCCCACACTATTAATGTTGTTTCTTGTATTATTTTCCCAAGTGATCCATTTTTACGAATGCTACAAACTGTTTCTTGTTCCATAGATACATTTAATGGTAATTTAAAAATCGAATGTGCTGTTCTACCCCCACTTAATAAAGTTGCTGCTATACCTGACGATGCCACTGCTAATGCTATCCCACATGTTGATCTCACCTTAGCCAATAATAAATTAATTAAAAATGTTTTTCCTGTTCCTCCAGGAGCATCCACAAAAAATAATTTTCCTTGTTTATTGATAACACTATTAATAATTATATTGAATGCCTGTCTCTGATCAGGCACTAATTTATGAAGATTTTCACGTACATATTCTTGCATCTCGTTATTATCAAACGGACATCTTAAAATTGCATCATAGGGATCGCTTGCATTCTGTTCACAACGTTTCGGTATAGGCATACCAAAATCAACCAAATATTTTTCACTCAATGCTACTACCTTATCCTCCAATTCACACAATCCTTGGTTGATGATTTCCTCAGATAAAGAGTCAATTTTATCAATGATACTTTTGACTAGACATCCGGCCGCTATATGGCTTCCACATTTAGAATTTATCAACTGTGTGAATTTAACATCAGATTAATATTTAGCAACTTGAAAAACTCTTAAGTTTGAATAACAAAAAAAATTTCATAGTTTCTTAATTAATGGTCTATGTAAGTCGCAACTTTGATGCAATAGACTCTATGTTAATCATCAATATCTTTTTAACTACAATTGACATAACAAATTTCTTTTAAGAGCTGAAAGTCCTAACAAAATTTTGATTACAATAATATAACTTCTCTCTAACACGTCATGCGGAGTTCTCGGCTTAGAGATCAGTGCGCTCTGATTCTATAACTATTAACAACAATTCGTTATCATTATATTGTCGTTGCGCAACTTTTTTATCATGTATTATATCTGCACAACGATAATATAACGATGATAACGAAACTGTATAATATAGTTATAAGAGTAAAGAAAATAGCGACGCGACTTATCGACTATTAGCGACTTCGTCCGAAAATGACCCGCTTTATCTTAAGAACGTAGTTACTGCATTGGCCGCTACACGGTATGGCGCTGAAACCAGTAAGAAATGCTGATCTCGTCTCAACCCGGACCTTTGGCTATCTGTCTATTAATCTGTGCCGAACTGATATTGGAGACCTCGCGTGGTGACAACGCGAAACTCCGGTTTCAGTGATACCAACTTATTTTAGATTCTATGAAGTGGTGTATATCCGTACACGTACACACACCACTGAATTGCTCACACGGACGCACGGTAGAGAGACATATGCTATAGACGCGGCAACGCCGGCGTTGCCGCGTCTATGGATTCTTTAGCAATGCGGCCTAAACCTGAAAATGCTTTCTGGCCGTCCGTAGCAGAAGGCAGTAACGTATCAAGCCTGATAAGCACTCGCTTTTTATAAATTACATATATTTTTATGCACACATGTGCGTATATATATATTGTTGTGTATGTAACTGGCCGATGAAAGGCCCGTGGGTGGAGGAAGGAGGCAGGAACAAAATGTAGACACCGCTGTACTTTAGTAACGATATATATTTGAGCCGTACGTGTCCTCGTATCGAGAGTCTTCGAGGATCTGCTCTCCGCATCTGTACAACGAACGATGGAAGCGGTCGTGCCCCCACTTACTGTAACGCCACATACGCATGGCCAATCGCACGCTTGCTACGCGCACGCTACCTACTTACGACCTGCGCGGTTCACTCTGTCTACGCGCGTATTACGAACTACCCCAACATATATAATATGTATCTAATTATTATGTGTATGTTTATAATTGTCTGATGACAAATAATAACAGTAGCATAATTGAGAATGTGAATTAGTATGCATAGTATGTATTGACGCGAGTACTTATTAGACTTGGCAATTTACTGCATCTCTTGCACCTCTAATAATTTTTTTCTTGTAATGTAAATGAATGATGTAAAACTCTTTCAAAGGATCTATCCGTTCTTGATGGGGTAAAATAATAACTTTTATAACAAATGCAATAAATATTAAATTTATAGTATTGATTTATATAACTAATTTTATTCTGTCTTTATATAGAAAAATATACCTCAGTCTTAGCATCAGAGTAGAGGGTAACGGCAGCTGATGAACAGTATAGATAACAAAACTATGAATAAAAATCTTAATTATTATAACATAATCCCAGTAAACCAGTTTGTAACTGTTATGTAACTTAGGGAGCACATGGAAAGAACAACTCTTCATTAGTACCTATACTTTACTCCTGTAAAAACATTTTGCGATCTATAAAGCCGTTTCAAAAAACGAACTTTGACAGATATATGTCGTACAGATGTCTTGTTAGACAAGAACAGATATCTCTCGTATTATTCCTTTCTCTCCTATGTATGTAATTTGCATGCATCCATTTATTCCTCTCTCTCTCTCTCTCTCTCCACCCCTGTCCCTCTCTCTCTTATTGTTAATACCACTGGGTAGCGTACACTTGGGTATGGTAAAATCAGGATTTTTTGGAAGTGTGGTGTTAGGATTCTAGGGTATATTTGAAGAAAGAAAAACGGTAATGTTATTTAAAACAAGAAACTCTATTTATTATTTCGTTGATAAAATGTTCGGAAATATAAACGAAAATACATATATATAAATAAAATATATTATGATATATTATTTTTTTTATTGTTACTGTCGAAAGTAAATAATATTACATAAAACCAGTAATGCAATTGAACATAGATATACATACACACGCACACGCATACGCAATTGCACATACATATGCATACGCACATACATATTATTTTTATTATTTTTTCTGGGGGCCCCAGGCCCCGTCCACGATGACGATATTGTTGGGTATTTAATTTATCTGATTGGCTACATTGCTTGTGTATGATTAGGTTGGTTGGTGCATTGCGAACGCGCCGTTAGCTGTGATAGCCCAGATAGCACAATGACATCCTCGGGAAATCCAAAGGACATCCAGGACGGACAACCGGGATATCCTGGGGATATCCCCATTAAATCCCGGGATATACTTTGGATGTCCTGAGGAATAGCAAATGATCCCCGAATTCTAGTCCTCATGACATCCTGAGGATATCCCGTCAGACGTCCTGAGGACTTTTATGGGATACGTTATGGACATTTTTTAGGCGTCTGAAGGGAAAAATTCTAAAAGTAAAATCAAGCTATTAATCCAATCAGCAATAATTGTTTTATATTTAGAAGATTTTTTTAATATCTGAAAAATATACATCTTGATATTTCAAAAATATACACATCTTGCGAATGTCATGATTTTGCTTTGCCGGAGACCTGCTTTAGCCCTCAACTGAAATCTTCATCTTACGAGTTAGTCTTACCATTATACGCCGCCTAGTGGCGTCGTTCCAAACTAGCACAATGACATCCTCTGGAAATCCGAAGGACATCCAAGAAAAATGCGTTGCCATGCATCTTTCTTAATTAAGAATATTTCATAATATTTGAAAAATATTTAAAAAAAGATTATAGAACCAATAATAAATTTAAAATATTTTTAAATATTTTGGAACGAGATTATAAAACAATAAATATGTAGATTTAAATTAATATTTAAAAAATATATTTCAAATATTTAAGAAAATATTGTCTGAGCGATAAAGAAGAACATAATATATGTACATAATATTATATAATTTTCACCCTTTTTTGCAAACAGTTCAAAAATGACAATTTTTTAATTATGTCATTGTTGTAAGGTGGTGAAAATTCAATACATTGAATAAAGAGCTAATATATGTATAGCTCTAGATATTTTTGTTCCTCTACAATCAGTTATTGCTACTTTCACTCATTCCAAATACGTAAAAGATATCCTAAAATTATCCAAAATGTGTCCAGGATGTCCTGAGGAGTTTTATAGGATATACTCAGGATATCCTGCGATACTCCTCAAGATATCCTGGACATGCGTAAGATGATTTTAGGATTTTTTATGGATTTTAGGATTTATTTAACTCTAGTGGACGTTTATGAAAAATTTATAATTTATTACGGTACTTAACGTTCTGAAATTACTTTAAGTATTTTACAATTAATAAAATGAAATAAAATATTTGTATAAAATATTTACGACAATATATGTCCTGGATGTCTTTTGGATTTTCCGAGGATGTTATTGGCTATCTGGAAAACAACTAAATGTCCTGAAAATATCCCAGGATATCCTGGACGTATTCAGGACGATCCTGAGGATGTCTTGTGCTATCTGGGAGAGTTTTCCTTCTATAAAATAAAAAACAATAAAAGAAATGGGCTTCGATTGATTGCAGTGACTAATCTTAGAACTTCGAGTTTGTAATAAAAACATTTTCTTTATTGTTCACGTAAGTGTATGAGCGTTCTTTCTACTCGAAGCATGTTATGCCCATAAAGTGTACCAAATATAAAATAGAGAAATAAAGTCTTAATGAAAAACTCTAATAGGTTATGGACCCAGTAAACGTGTCCTTGGAAAAGTAAGTTCGATGAGAAGTTAAGACATGGCTGATTCGGTGAAATTCAGTATAGTTAGACTAAATGACTCAAACTACAGCGTATGGGCATATAGAATGAAACTTTATCTCGCTAAAGAAGGCGTGTGGGCAGCAATTACAGGAACAGTTCCTACACCAGTTACAGCAGAATGGTCACAGATGCTAAAGCACAGAGCTTGCTCGCACTAGCTATTGAGGATAACCAAATCAAACACATTAAGAAAGAAACCACGTCAAAAGGTATGTGGGATGCGCTACAAAAACATTATGAGAAACCAACTTTAAGTAAAGAAGTAACGCTCCTGCGTAAAATTACAAGTGCTAAATTAACTGAAGGTGGCGATATGCATGAACATTTGAATCGGATCGAAGAATATATGGATCAGTTGAGCGTGATTAATGCCGATGTACCAAGTGATCGTCTATGCGCAGCATTGCTACTGAGTAGCGTACCAGACAGCTATGGGCCATTGATTATGTCACTATCCAGCCAACTAGACACGGAGATAACCCAGCAACTTGCAAGAGAAAAGTTGCTTGAAGAAGCTGATCGCCGTAAACACAGTCACAACACGGATGCAGCTACTGAAGCTGCTATGAAAACTATAGTTAAGCCTATGCAAAAAGAGAATGTTATGTACGTTCACTATGGTTCAAACCGGCCGCGCTACCGAGTACAATAGGCTAGTTCTTTTCGGAGAGCAGTGTTACACTTCCGGCCAGAGGGCGCGGGAGCGCGAGAGAAGCGGGGGCTCGGGGGTTGCCTGACGCGGAGAAGCGAGACGTAGACGAACCTAAGAACCGAGCTGTAACGAACATTCATTAAACGAACTGAGTCAATCACGATACACGAAATTCCGTCTCTCGAAACCCTATCCCCTGTACTGGACCTGCATGGTTGAAGAATTACAACAATTGGCGACGAGGATGGGATCAGGGTTATCTCGACAGTAGCCACGAAAAAAGGTACGAGTCGGGAAGTACAAAAAGAAGACGGCAAACGGCAAAACGCGAGGCGGACACATCCTTCTTGTGAGCCATACCAAAAATGGCGACGGCGACAGCAGCAGTGCCAAATACGTTTACGATTGAGCCTTTCGATTCCACCGTCACAAATTGGTCACGATGGTTACTCAGGCTGGAAGGCGCTTTTTCGAATATTTGCAATTAAGGACGAGGCCCGAGTGCCTTACTTACTGCATTACGTTGGGGCCACATCGTTCGATATCTTGTGCGATCGGTTATCGCCGCAAGATCCCTTCGAAGCCAGTTACGCGACGCTTACAAGGAGCTTGGGAGATTTTTACGACCCGGCGCCGTTAGAAATAGCGGAAAACTACAAATTCCATCAACGTAAGCAGAAGGATGGTGAAACAGTTCAAGAATTCTTAGCGGCACTCCACAAGCTAAGCGTGCATTGCAAGTTCGGCGATTATTTAAAGACAGCCCTAAGAAATCAGCTAGTGTTCGGCTTGTCGAACAAGAGGACTCAAGCACGTCTCCTGGAGCTGGCGGATCTAACGTTGGAGAAGCAGCGCAGGTGGCTACTACAATGGAGCTGTCTGAGAAAGGTGCTCAACAACTACAAGGAGAATCAGCGGAATTAAGTCTGGTACAAGCGGCCAAGCGGACTCCTCGACATCCGTCCTAACGTAGATAAGTCTGTAAAAGTACAACAACAAAAGGTACAAACGCGCGTAAATTTAATGGCAGACAAGGTTCGAAAAATGTAAAGAAGGCTTGTAAAAATACGAATACTAATATTATTACATGTTATAGATGCGGTGCGAATCATCTAGCGTCCTAAGTGTACATTAGATAAGAACGTCAAATGCAACGCTTGTGGAAAGAGCGACCATCTGAAAAAGGTGTGCTTTCAACTGAGCCGGGAAACAAACCAGCTTGAAGAGATCCTATTGATGGAACATACACAGTTCGGGACAAAATCTTCACTACACTGCTGGTAAATGACAAGCAAGTCAAGTTCGAAGTAGATCGCGGTGCTGCGGTGTCGGTGATGGCGCAGGAGCACGCGAGTAAGCTTTTTCCAGATTCGCCCATACATTCAACGCAACTTACATTAATTTCCTATTGTAAGCAGAACGTAAAATTACTAGGATATATAGTCGTGACTGTACGGTGCCGTAATAAACTACACGAATTACATCTATATATTACAAATCAAAAGAGAAACGCTTTGTTAGGTCGCGAATGGATTTTTCAATTACGGGATGAAGCTAATATTAAGAATTTTCTTACTAGCATAGAATCGATACATGCGATAGATACTGGTCACAAAGATAGGTTAAATGCATTATTACAAAAGTACAAGTCAATCATGACACCGTCGATATCAAAAATAAAAGGGCTACAGGCAAAATTACGCTTAAAAGAGACGCGAAAACCGGTATTTTGCAAATCGCGGCCAGTGCCTTTCAGATTACGCCCCTTAATAGAAAAGGAATTGCAACGGTTAGAATCAGAAGGAGTTTTAGAGAAGGTAGACACTTCTGAATGGGCTACGCCGATAGTCCCTGTTCTTAAAAAGAACGGTCAGGTTCGTCTTTGTGGCGATTATAGTATCACCCTAAATCCTCAGCTCGTTATTGACGAGCATCATCTTCCGACAGCGGATGAATTGTTTACCTCAATGGAGGGCGGCACGGTTTTTTCTAAAATTGATCTATTACAAGCGTATTACAAATGGAGGTTCGCCCCGAGGATCAACACCTCCTTACATTGAATACTCATAAAGGCTTTACCGACCTAAGCGTTTAATGTATGGAACCGCGTCTGCACCTGCCATTTGGCAACGTGACATAGAAGAACATTCTGAAAGATCTTTCTGGAGTAACTGTCTTCTTGGATGACATACGAGTATCGGGTAAAGATCCGGAAGATCACTTACAAAAGTTAGAAGCAGTTTTTAAACGTCTACATCAGTACAATATTAGAATTAATCTTGATAAAAGCGAATTTTTTATGGAACAAATTAATTATTGCGGTTACATTATAGACAAAAACGGATTACACAAAGAGCCGGATAAAATAGAAGCAATTGAGAAAATGCGTAGACCGGAAGACGTTACTCAAGTGCGTAGTTTCCTGGGAATGGTCAATTACTACGGTCGTTTTATTAAGAACTTAAGCACGATACTACATCCGTTTAACAATCTATTACGTAAGAACACCAAATTTGTTTGGACTACGGATTGTGAAAGAAGCTTTTTAGCTGCTAAAAAGGCGTTTTCAAGTACGGATTTCTTGGTACCCTGGTGAAAATAATTTTAAAAATTTTTACGCAAAAATTATGCGAAAACTACAATTTCTTATAATATAATTACAACTTTTCACGCTATTTTTACGTAATTTTTACGTCAAAAGTACGCGATTTGGGCCATGTTTGTAATTTTTCATAAATTTACGTAGAAATTTTTATGAATAACTACAACTTTTTGGACTTTTATTTACTACAAAATAAAATATAAATTTTATTTCTCTCGTTGAACAATTATTTTATTGCTGAAAATCTTGATTACGTGCAAGCTTAATTAAATAAATTTATATTATACTTAGAAAATTTGCTTACTACCGCTGGATTCGAACCTGAAACCCCTGGCTCTTGAGTCAGTCACCTTCCGCACTGTGCTACAACATTGATTGATGAAGACGTTTCGTATTGTCTACATATGGTACACTTATTGTTAACAGACGTACGGAAGGTGTCAGCTCTTTTTTTTATAATTTTTTTATATAATTTCGTTTATATATTTATTTATTTATTCGTAGTCTTAAATAAAAATTCAATATTTTTATAAAATTATTTATTTCAAAAATCTTTCATGAGTCTCTTTTTTCGCATCGGAATATTTTTTTTTATTTTTTTACTATTTGGACTATAAATTGTTTCTGATCTTCGTTTAATATCAGAATATAATATTTTAACAAAAAAACGAAGATCAGAAACAATTTATTGTCCAAATAGTAAAAGAATATAAAAAATATATACCGATGAGAAAAAGGAGACACTCGTGAAAGATTTTTGAAATAAATAATTTTATAAAAATATTGAATTTACGTAATAACCACCCGCCCGTTAGTACAAATTTTCTGCACCCCAAAAAGGACTTCCAAATGCAGTGCTATGCGAATGCAGCACTATGCTCTTTTTCTGCGAGGTTTCAATTACACCATTAAGTATCGTAGATCGGAGGCACACGCAAACGCCGACTGTCTTTCTCGCCTTCCTATAGAAGGAATTCAAGTTAACGAGGACGTAGTTGATATCTTTCAATTAGATACAATCGAGAATCTTCCACTTACAGTGACAGAATTAGCTACAGCTACAGTTAAAGATAAGAACTGCGTAGAAGTTTTAAAAAGCATTAAAGACAGGTAAAGAACTTTAAAAATCTAAAAGGTTTTAACTTAGATGTTGGTGAACTTACACTACAGAATAAGTGATCTTAAGAGGTCAATCGAGTAGTAATCCCAGTAGCACTACGTAAAAGAATCTGCAAGAACTACATATTGGACATTTTGGTATCAGCAAGATGAAAAACTTAGCTAGAAGTTATGTGTGGTGGCCTAATATCGACAAAGATATAGAGTCGTTAGCTAAAAATTGCAAAGATTGCAACTCTTTTCGCAATAATCCACGAAAATAGAACCACACCTTTGGGAGGAAACCACAACTCCTTTCAGTCGCGTTCACGCGGATTTTGCAGGACCTTTCTTAGGTCATTTCTTTTTTGTCTTAATCGATGCGTATACTAAGTGGCCAGAGGTCTACATCGTCAAAGACATTACAGCCAAACCACAATAGACTTATGTAGGAAAATTTTCGCTACTTTTGGAATTCCCAAAAACATTCGTATCCGACAATGGAAGAACTTTTATTTCGTCCGAATTCACTTCGTTTTTAAAACAAAAACGGAATCGTACAAAAATTTACAGCACCGTACAATCCGGCTACAAATGGTCAGGCCGAAAGGTTTATACAAACTTTAAAGAATTCCTTACGTCGTATGCGAAGCGACAGAACCAATGTACATATTGCGTTACAACAAATATTAATACAGTATAGAAATATGATCCATCCAGCGACAGAGAAATCTCCGACAGAACTGATGTTCGCGAGAAAAATACGCACACGCCTGGATTTACTACATCCAGAAATAAAGCATAGTAACGATACAATGTAACAACAGAAACTCATCTTGTCTTTAAGGAAGGAGAGAGAGTGAGTTGTCGAAACTATTTAGGCAGAGACAAATGGATGTTTGGAAAAGTTTTAGAGCGTATTCGGTAAACTACATTATAAGATCAAACTGGATGATGGACGAATCTGGAAGAGGCACATAAACCAGATGCGCACGATTGGCAATAGGACGCCAGTAAAGCTAAATGATAAAGTAATTGCGATAACGTCCGATTTAGACTACTCAGTGGTCGGAGAAGAAAGCGTAGTTGATAACGTTGAGGAAGCGAATCACCGTACATCCAGAAGCAGCGAGATCACCGCCTCCTCCACTAAGCGTTGTCAGCACAATCGGAAAATCATTCCGAATGCGATATTGATCCGGTCGAAACCACTCCACGACACCTACGAGACCACGAAGGCCACATAAATTGCCTACACATTTAGGAGATACGAAGTTAATCTGAGATAGGAAAGAGTGGTTAAGACACAATTTTTCTGTTTCTTATTCAAATTGTATTATGTCTAGATGGGCCGCGTTTCTTTTTTATTACGGATTACTATATAATTGATTTATTTTTTCTTTCCTTACAAGTACATTAGCGTAGCCATCAAAATGTTTTTATACACGACCATTTTTCTTACTTTAGCGAAGAGGGGTTATGTACGTTCACTATGGTTCAAACCGGCCCGCGCTACCGGCGTACAATAGGCTAGTTCTTTTCGGAGAGCAGTGTTACACTTCCGGCCAGAGAAGCGGGGGCTCGGGGGGTTGCCTGACGCGGGAAGCGGACGTAGACGAACCTAAGAACCGAGCTGTAACGAACATTCATTAAACGAACTGAGTCAATCACGATACACGAAATTCCGTCTCTCGAAACCCTATCCCCTGTACTGGACCTGCATGGTTGAAGAATCACAATAGAGAACATCAGAGAACAAGTTGAATGTTACTTCTGCAAAGGAATTGGCCACATGAAGAAACAGTGTAAAAAGTACGCAGCATGGTTAAAGAGCAAAGAAGATAAAGAAAAGAAGAGTATAAAGAAACACGTCGCTAAGAAGTGCAATCACTGTGACACTGATTCTGAGGATGATGACGATAATTCATTGAAAGAAGAAGCTCAAGTGTGCCTGAAGGTTGCAAAATTCACTTTAGAAGCTGAAACCTGGTACTTGGACTCTGGAGCTTCATCGCATATGACAAGTAGAAGAGAAGTGCTACAAAACTTTGACTCGAATATACAAGGAACAGTAACAATTGCAGACGGTCGTCAACTCAGGATCGAAGGCAAAGGAACAACTACATTAAAACCCAATCGAAAAGGTGCAGAAGAAATTAGACTGCAGAAAGTGTTGTACGTGCCAGAACTTAATAGCAGTTTATTGTCAGTGAGCAGAATTACGAAGAATGGTTGTGCAGTGCTATTTACTAACAAGAATTGTTTCGTGATAAAGGGTAAAGAGACATTAATGACAGGGAAAGCTGATGGCAAGCTGTACAAGATGACATGTTCACACATAGCAATGGTTGCATGGGAAGGCACTCAGTCGCTATGTATACATGATTGGCATCGTGTGCTTGGACACAGAAATATAGCAGACATTAAGAAGATGGCACAGGAGGAGATGACCAGCGGGATGAAGATCAACAAATGCAGTCACTCGGATAGTTGTATAGTTTGCCACGAAGCGAAGTGTACAAAATTACCATTTCCAAAAAGGAGAACAACTAACACTATCCAGAGGTTAGATCTGGTGCATACTGATGTATGTGGACCGATGGAAGTTGAAACACCTAGCGGAAAGAGGTACGTACTTACACTTATTGACGATTACACAAAGTACACTAAAGTTTTATTAAGGCATAAATCAGAAGCAGTGAACAGGATCAAGGAATACGTTAAAGAAATGGAAACCCAGTTTGGTACAACAATGAAGATTATAAGAAGTGACCGTGGAGGTGAATACACTGGAAAGGAACTGAAAGAGTTTTATGCTAAGAAGGGAATCAAGGCGCAAACATCAGCTCCGCATACACCAAAACAAAATGGGCTAGCTGAACGCAAAAACCGTTTGTTAGTGGAAATGACTCGATGTTTGCTACGTGATGCTAAATTACCGAAGAAATACTGGGGAGAAGCATTAAACACAGCTGCTGTAATACTTAACAGAGTACCATGTAAAGGCATAAAGAAAACTCCCTATGAGCTGTGGTATAACAAGAAGCCCAACATAGCATATTTCAAGCCTTTTGGATGTACTGCGATTATTCATTGTCCGAAACAACAGCGACTAAAATTAGATAATACTGGTCAAAGGCTAACGTTTGTTGGATATGAAGATGGCAGCAAAGCCTACCGACTTCTCGACACGACCACGTCTAAAGTCTACGTAAGTCGAAACGTCTATTTTTTTGATCAGCCAGAGACATTTACAACCAAAGACGTTTGTGAAGTAGAGGTACCACTTAATCATTCAATACAAGAAGGAAACGAACAATTGTCAACAGATGACACTCAAGAAGAACATCATGAAGATAGTACGTTGGAACAAACTCGTCGTGTATCAAGCCGAATAACAAAAGAAATCCCCCCAGTTCGTCTTATTGAAGTACTCAATAAGGTTAAGGATAATACAAGAAGACCCAAAAACCGTTCAAGAGGCCCTGGAACGAAAAGACAACATCAAATGGCAGATTGCTATGATCGAAGAAATCGAAGGAATGAATAGAAATCAAGTATGGGATCTCGTAGAAGTATGCAACCTCCTAAAAATCAACCTACAATAGGATGCAAATGGATCTTCAAAACAAAGACCGACGTCAATGGAATAGTAATTCGCTATACAAAGCCCGACTCGTAGCACAGGGATATTCACAAAGGACAGAATAATTGGGCAGTGAGGCACTACGATGTAGAATCAGCTTTTCTAAATGGAAGCCTCGAACACGATGTTTATATGAAACAACCAGAATATATTAAGAAACCAGGTGACACCCGCGTGTGTAAACTAAGAAAAAGCATCTATGGGCTAAAACAAGGAGCGAGGGAATGGTATAAGAAGTGGAAGAAAATTCTCTGCGATTCTGGTTTCAAACGAAGCAAGCATGATCACTGCTTATTCATTAAGTCAGGAGACTCAGGAACAATTATTGTCGGAGTACATGTTGATGACGTAAGCGGAACTTCATCGAACAAAAGGTTATTTACTCAATTCGAAGATGCTGTGAAGAAACATGTCAAGATGAAATGCTTAGGTGATATCAGTAACTACCTTGGGATTCAGACACACAGATATGAGGACGGATCATTTGGTCTCTACCAAACAAAATATATAGAGGAGAAATTGTATGAATTTGGCTTACAAAATTGTAAACCCAGCAAGTATCCTATTGATCCCGGATATCATAAATATAGTGATCACAATATAGAAGACTATGAGGATAACGGCAAGTACAGAAGTTTAATAGGATCGCTTTTGTATCTTGCTAATAACACTCGGCCGGATGTTGCAGCTGCGGTTGGAATACTTGCTCAAAGAGTTTCCTGCCCTAGAAGGAAAGATTGGGTTGAGGCGCAACGAGTGCTGCGGTACATCAGCGGAACCAGACATATACAGTTGCGACTCGGTAAACAACATACGGACCAACTAGATACAATCGTTATCCATGCAAATGCAGATTGGGCAAACGACCGAAGTGACAGAAAATCTATATCGGGTTTTACTGTACAATGGCGAGGTAATTTGTTGTGCTAGTCTTCTCAAAAACAGCCTATTGTGGCTCAGTCGTCAGCGGAAGCAGAGTTGATCGCCGTCGCAGACAGCCTTAAGGAAGCTACGTGGATCGAGAAGGTGCTTAGTGATTTCAACATCGAAATCATAAGGCCTTGGTCATGTTATGAGGATAATCAAAGTACAATCGCTAACCTCACCAATGGAAAACAAGACAGACGTATGAAGCACATTGACGTACGCTACCACTTCGTACATGATTATGTGGAGGACGCAAGAGTGAGCCTTATCTACAAGCCTACCAGCGAGATGTACGCCGACATGTTAACCAAACCATTGTCCGGACAGAAAATAAAGGATTTTATGCAATTATTAAGATTTGAGTAAAACAATTTTTTTTTTTTTTATATTTCAGTTCGTGTTGAGGGGGGTGTTGGGTATTTAATTTATCTGATTGGCTACATTGCTTGTGTATGGTTAGGTTGGTTGGTGCATTGCGAACGCGCCGTTAGCTGTGTAATAGAGTTACCCTTCTATAAAATAAACGACAATAAAAGAAAGGGGCTTCGATTGATTGCAGTAAATAATCTTAGAACTTCGAGTTTGTAATAAAAACATTTTCTTTATTGTTCACGTAAGTGTATGAGCGTTCTTTCTACTCGAAGCATGTTATGCCCATAAAGTGTACCAAATATAAAATAGAGAAATAAAGTCTTAATGAAAAACTCTAATATCACGGACATGGGACGTCTCCAGAATCATGCTCCGATTACTTTGTACTAACAATAAGAATAATTCTGCATACTTTTTTTATTTTGTGCTTTTATATTATATGTATTTTTCAAGCATAGCAACCTCGCAAAAGATGTCTTTTTTTATTTCAATTTTTGTTTCAAAAAGAATGTTTTTTTTATATATATTTGTTTGTCATAGTGATTGAGATACGCGAGAACGCGCATAGTACGTGCAGTTTACGCCGAAGCGGCTGTTCGCGAGCGATATGTTTCGTCCGACGGATGATT